>CAXKVX010004313.1:0-19317 GCA_964058865.1 Eleocharis quinqueflora
TAAGCCTTCAATGCATCCGTAGATGACATCGCAGGCTTGGGGGGCAAATGATATGCCATTTAAAGCAAAACACAATACTATGGCCCGACCTATGAAAAGCTCAAACAAGAGTAAAGAAGAACAAATGGCTAATAAAAACTTCCCGAATAACATCCCTCGATAAGGATCTTTGCCTTTGAAAGCTCTTCGGGCACATTCAAAGAAAGGTAAAATGATATTTCGGGAGATATAAAACTTCCCGAGAAGATTGCCGATGATTCTCTAAAAGCCTGCAATACGTCTTCGAACACTATTGCAGGCTTGGGGGGCAAATGATAGGCCTTTTTATCGATGACCTAAGTGCTGCTTTCCGAATAACTTCCCAAATAGGCAGACTGGGAACTATCCGAATAAGACTAACAGCCGGTCATATGAAGTGGTTACGAATAAGTTATGACACGCTCTCTCCACAATTACAATAGTGTAACGGTTATTTAGCATGAACATGCATGTCCTCACTAAAATAGCTCGAAGTGGTTATCTCAGAAACCACCAGCCTGAACCCTATATAAAAGATGAAAAAACAAAGAAGAGATCATCTCATATCTCATATCATCACAAACACAAAAACCTCATCTCTCCCATGAGAGAAAGACAACACCACCAATACAAACTGCCATTAGAGCATAACACAATACAATTATCTATACGATACGGGCTAACAATAATTAAGCCGTATCACTGGAGAATCCAGATAAACGCAAAAAATGTAAAAAATAGGAAAAATACAAATTTGAGTGAATTCAGACAACATATATAGTATAAAGTTTCTTTCTCTATTATGGTAAGATAACGAAATGCACATTATATTTTAATAAATTTAAAAAATATTAATTAATTAATCGAATTTGGCAACCGATTAACTGATTTAACAAATAATAAATCATGTTTTGTTACCGACTATTTTTTTTATTCACATAACGCATGTATAAACAATATACGAAGGTTTGTCCATATGGACGACGACTATAGTTTAAAAAAAAGCCGGGCGGGTCTACCCGCCGGTGCCCGACTCGTGTCCGACCCGTGGATCCCGGATCCACGGATCTAGCACGGGTCGAGTTGGCCCCAAACCCCCCAAACTCGTGTATACCCATGCCTGTCTAGATCCATGCCCGACCCATCCCAAGACCCGTCCGTGCCCGACTCGTGGACCCGACCCGTGGATCCGTGCAAAAATTCAAAAAAATTCAGAAAAAATTCAGAAAAAATCGATATATATATTAAAATAATGTGCAGTTTTAAATTCAAAAATTCGAAAAAAGATTCAAAAAATTGGACGGATCCAACCCGACCCGCACCGACCCGTTTGGACCCGCCCTGGTTTATCACGGATCGGATTGGAAGTTTTGGATTCAGACCCATGCATACCCGCCCCGTCGTACCCGTGGACCTGCCATACCCGTGAATCCGGACGGGTCGGATCCACGGGTACCCGACCCGCCCCGTTATTAAAAGCCTAACGACGACTAATCGATTTCGATGACCTTTTTAAAACATTTAGTCATACATTCATATATGACGTCAATATTACAAACTTTTTATGTCGAGCAAATTCTAATTTAGTAGGTCAAAGTTGTTGTTAATCAGATGATTTTGAGGTCATGAGTTCAATTCTTCATGAACACAAAAATAAACATTTCGTTAAAAAAATTTTAATAATAGATATTGGAAGTTTCGGAAATTTCTTATATAAAAAAGGAAAAATGAATATGTCGAACAACTTATTTTGTTTTTTATTCTTTAATTTAAAATAAATTCATTTAAAATTATTAACAAGGTTGACAAATAATCTCATTTTCAAAGACGCCGGATATTTAAATATGCATTAGTAAAATTATTTTCATAAAAGAATTCATCCCTCGAAGTTTCAAATAAACTCTTTGATGATGCTAGAAGATGACTTGTGTTTCCCAACTAGTAATTTTCTTGGCGTTTTAATTGGGATGAATGATCTTCTAATTTTACCTATATAAAAGTTGAACATACTTTACTACAACGGTTATGAATAGTATTTTCACCGTACGTGCTACATTGAAAACACTAGCATTTTTCAAATTTTTTTCGTTGCTTTTATATTTTTTATATTAAATAAACGATTTATTATAATTTTATTATTATAATATGAAAATTTAAAATTTAATTTTTTCGCACGAAGCGCGAAAACATACGACTAATTGAGATTAGATTTCAAGATGACGCAAAGCACTAACAAGGTAATGGGTCCGTGTTTACTATACTGGTGGTGTTTGTTGAAAAAGAATTGAATAAATAAATAGTTGCTTGCATACTCTGAAAACGACATGTAAAGCCTACATAAAGGGGTTCCCTTTAATGCATATCAATGCGTTAAAGCCTACATTACAGGTGCCGCTTGGTGTATGACGTGAATTTTTTACACACTAAATTTGTAAGATTGGGTTCCATTTTATCAGCATAAATACTGGCACATTGATTTATTCAGAGAACAGGAACAAGATTTAATCCCAATGTTTAAAAAAAAATGATCTATTCTCATTGGTTCTAGTTAGCTTGATAGAAATATTCATCCGAAATTTACTATTCAATTGAATGAATATAGAAACTTCTATTTACGCCAGCATCATGCCTTTTGTTTTAATTTTTTGTTGAGCGTTGTTGTTCCTAAAAGGTCCTCTTCTATATGATTGCATATTACAACAACAAAAATGTAAATAAGAAATATAACTGTATTAATCAACAACCCATATAAATTAATTAATACAGTGTTGATACTTAATCAACAACCCATTTATTTCTCTTGGTTGAAAGAATATTCATGAAAATCAATTTCAATAACTAATAAATTTGTAGATAATGAGTTATACATCTCAAAGTTAAGTACCAGAACTTGCCCCTTTCAGTACAATTTGCACGCTGAGCAAACAACAGTAGAAATAAATAAGAGAAGTTGAGGGTTATCTAAGAAAATATCGCACTACTTAATACTTATCGTACTCTCAAGTCTTTACAAAGCGGCAGTGCGGCAGGATCGTCTGCTCATCGGGCCCCACTGTGTCTTCTGTTTTCGACACGCGTTCCCATCTCCCGAGGCGTTAAGCACGTGAGGCAACCGTGAATCATGCAGAGCAGTCGCTGCTCAATCTCTGCCGTTCGTTTCACACTATTGACTTCAATGACAGCCGTTTGTTCAGTGGCCAGCCTGGAATTGGACCCAGGCACCGGATTTTCACATTCACAAATTAACCCAATTTTTTATTTTCTTTTTAAACTACATCATGTCCTTCTGAAGTTTTTCTTTCTTTGGAGTAGGAGACAAAAAGTCCACTAGGTTAACTTGTTATTAACCAATCAAAGAAGAAAAGTAAGGAGGATCTGAGAACTGCAATGCCTATAAACACCTCTGGATTTCATTATATCGTCAAAGCGTCTGAGCTATAACTATTCCACAGCGATGTCAATTAGGTTCTTTTTTCAAATCAGTCCTTAGAGAATACATTATTTTATACATAGCCTTTGGGAAGAAATAAAAAAGGAACCGGGCGACTATTTGTTAATTTTTTCTAACAAAAAATGTCATATTGTAAGTGTTTCTTATTTTAAAAGTGGAGAAGACCATGCTTTTGTTGTAGAGTGCTTACTGCTTAATTTCGCACAATTGTAGATTTTCAGTTTTCAAAAGTGACCTGTTCCATAAAATAAACAAATCTACTAGCCTTCTAAGCAATTGGTATTTGTTTTTTTTGTAGTTTATCTTTATCGGACGGTAGAAATAAAAGAAAGTTTTATTCATAATTATTTTAATAAAAGAAATGAGAGATGTTGAATGAGTTATGTTTGGGTGCCCAAAAAATATATCTTTGTAAAAGATACACAAGTCAGAAACAGGGGCGTCTGCCAAATTTTGAAAATTCTGGGGACCTTTTCAAATAACCTTGTTCGCCGTTAGTTTCGTTAATCAGTGGCCCAGGAAAACTCCACCTAAACGATATACTTTTGTATGTTTGGACCCGGATCTAATCCAGATATAACTAGCCATTTCACTGACACATGGGACCCATTTTTATTGCACTGCATTTACCAAACAGTGCTGGTTCTTTGAAAAAGTGATGTGAAATGCAGAAATTCCGTTCAAGCCGTTTAACGGTAAAGACTGTTAAGTGGTCCCAGCCCAAGCACTGCTAAATTGGTATTCCACTATTCCAACAGCTTCCATTCCTGCAGGCGGATAACGGGATAAGTCACAAGTGCGTGCTAAGCGGTGTACAACTCTACGTCCACGTAGTCAAATTACCACCGATCTTACCAGTACCTTTGTAAGATGTGTAATTCTAAATGAACCGGGTACAGAAAATTGTGAAAAACTGGGACCAACCATTAGAGAAATTACAGTAAAAAAGTTATCGTGACCCGGACGTAGGAGGAGACATCGGGGCTTGAAATCTTCATCAATTCAATTCGATCAAATCGCTTTCGTTGGCATCTCCAAAAACTCACTCAATCCACTTTTCTCTCACCGACTCACCGCGCAAAGTTTCCCTCTCTTCTCCACTCTCTTTAAAACCTCTCTCGCTGTCTATCTTCCTCTTTCAAACCTCCATTTTCAAACTAAACCAAACCCATTAAAATAAGCCCTCATTCCCACTGCTTCAGAACCAAACCAAAACAAACACAGTGTATATTATATTCGTTCAAATCTCTGTTGAGTACCTCCAAATTAGCATTTCCCAATCGAACCTGAATACCTGATCTCTTCAGTAATGGGTAAACCCAGGCCAATTGTGCGGCTTCAATGCGCAGTGAAACACTACGAGTGGGGCCGAATTGGCGACGAATCCCACGTGGCAAGGCTCGCCGAGAGGAACTCAGGGGAGGAGGTCAATCTGACGCGTCCGTATGCGGAGTTCTGGATGGGAACCCACCCGTCAGGACCGTCCTACGTGGCATCCGACGTGTCAGGGGATACTGTGTCTCTGAAAGATTGGATTGAAGAGAATCCCTCCGTTCTAGGAGAGAAGATTGCCGACAAGTGGGGCCTAGATCTCCCGTTCTTGTTCAAGGTTGCGACTCTTTGCTCTTGAACTTTTTGCGCTTGCACCCTTTCACTATTTAGTATTTGTTGTCTAACCCTTTGAAACTTGGTTATTCTATACCAGTCTGTCTGCCGCCTCAGTGGGGATTATAGTTATTTAGTTATTACACTTTGTTTGACTTCTCTATTCTTTTTTAATGTTTATAAATTACGAATGGTGTGCTTTGACTTCTAGAAGCATATATTGGATTTTGAGTTACAATTCGTTGTTATTTCAAAATTTTAGAGTTCATAATTATGTCAATACACAGTGATAGTTTTAACTTTCCTATTATGCCCCTGAAATAATCCTATGTTTTCATTTCGTCCAAACCTGGCACTCTGGTTTATTTATGTCCTGAATTTTTATTATTATTTATTAATATCACAAAACAGGAAAATTTAGTGGTTGTATTGGTCCTACTTTTGATTGGATTTTGCTTCCATAGTTATGAAAAGTTTTATGTTCATATATTAATTCATGCTCAAGTGATTCTGTTGATTTTCAGTTTATTTTTACATTTTGTACAAAATTGACTTTCTGTTTGTTTTTACATTTTGTACAAAATTGACTTTCTGTTTGTTTTTACATTTTGTACAAAACTGACTACTGCATTTGTGAACCCAATATGACTATAGGTAATTGCGTTAATTTTTTCAATTATGCTGGACCATATTGCATTTAACACCTCTATGCTATTTAGTATAATTGAATTCTGCATCTTTACTGGTCATAGGTTCTGTCAGTAGCCAAGGCTTTATCCATTCAAGCACATCCCGATAAAAAACTAGCCGAGTTACTTCACAAAACAAGACCAGATATATACAAGGATGCAAATCATAAGCCTGAGATGGCAATCGCCATCACGGAGTTTAAAGCACTTTGTGGTTTTGTAACAGCAGAGGTACATGTTTTGTCTGATTTGAATATTAATTTTGAAAGAAAAGCAGCGGTATCATGTATTAAATTTATTTTGTTGGGCAAATTGGACTCAAACTGTGTTATAACTGCACAATCAGTGCCCGAGGTGGATTTGGGTCCCATTGGTGATTATATTTCACAGTCGGGTCATCGGGTGTATATTTGCATAATTTAGTTTCTTACACAATGATCCTAAATAATTATTCGGTGATAGGTACTGTCATTTAATGTTATGGACCAATCAGAAATTGAAATCCTTTTTAATGCTACCATGTATGATAATATGTGAAGCTGTAGCCTGTAGGTAAAGAACAATCTAATGTTGGTCCAGTTCACAATTGAAAGCTAGCAGTAAACTTTGACATCTTACCTTCAACATTCAAAAGAATTTTAGTTTTACCTGAGGCATGTTATATACATGTGCATCTTTTTTGCTGTTCTTTGTTCATCCTAAGGAAACAGTTCCTGGTTTCTCTTTATATTAACTGTTTCCTCTTTATTTTCCCATTCATATGTGGCTGTGTGCAGTTACTGTTAACAAACTAAATTATAAAAGTTCTCTATTCTCTGATTCTATCACATCACTATGAACATTTTGTAGGAGGTCCAAGATGTACTAGCAACAGTTCCTGAAGTAAGAGAGTTAATTTGTACAGTAGAAAATGGTAATGGGTTTACCGGTGGCACAGCTTCTGTAGGTAATGGATGTAATCCTAAGGTAAATGGTAATGGATGTCTAGATGGTGATAATGGTAATGGGTTTACTCTTGAAGAAAATGCTAATGGTGCTGTTGTTGACAAAGAGTCCTTTGATGAAGCAAAAACCTATCTTAAATCAATCTTCACTAGATTGATGACCACAAGTCAAGATGCTGTTTCCGAAGCAATTCAGAAGCTTAAGACCCGTCTGGTTGCTCAAAATAAGGTAAAATAAGTGTCCTTAATTACTATAAATACCAATCCTTTGATTACATATTAAGTTCTGCCAAATTTGTGTCAGACAAGAAGCTTGACAGAGAAGGAACAACTCATACTAATGCTAGAACAACAGTACCCCGATGATGTCGGTGTGATATCAGCATTTTTCTTCAACTATGTCACACTTTCCCCTGGGGAGGCACTATACTTGGGTGCGAACGAGCCACATGCATATTTATACGGGGAATGCATTGAATGCATGGCCACCTCTGACAATGTTGTCAGAGCCGGTCTGACACCTAAGTTTCGTGATGTGCAAGCCCTCTGTTCTATGCTTACCTACAAACAGGTATTAAATTATCTTGTTGCTATGCAGTTTGTGCTCACTGTATGGTACTGTTATATTACCAGCAGTCATCAGCTTTCTTCCGATTGTACCATCTGGTACAAGCTGCTGATGTGATCCTGGCTTTAGTACAAAAATGGGGACTGGTACAAGTTACCAATTTGTATAGTCAGACAACCATAGTACATTAGTAGTATGGAATAAAACTTCTACATGTCCTTGCAGGGTTTCCCTGAAATATTACGTGGAGTCCCTCTAAACAAAAATGTCTACCGCTATACGCCTCCATTCGACGAATTTGAAGTGGATCGGTGTTCTCTTTTACCTGACGAGACAGTGATGTTTAGACCAGTACCTGGTCCCTCTATTTTTCTTTTACTGAGTGGTAAGGCCCGCGTCATGGTCGACTTTCAAAATGGCATGGAAACATTTTGTGAAGGTGATGTTTTCTTTGTAAGTGCAAATACTGAGACTAGTGTAACAAATGATGCTGCAGCACCACTAGTGTTGTTCCGGGCTGGCGTTAACAAGAGGTTCTTTGATTATTAATTCGAAGGAGAAATGAATTCAGAAATATGATTGAATCTACAAAATGGCTGTAGCTTGTTTGTTATGTTTGTGTATAGTGTAATAGTAAATAAAATGGGAAAAACTTGCATACTCCACTAGAATACTCGGTGTACCAAACTCCATCAATCATAATAATATATAATAATTTTACCTTTTCAATTCCTTAATTTCAATTTCACTAATCACTACTAGTGGATTATGCAAGTTTTTTTCAAATAAAATGATTCAAAAGTGGTCAAGCTTTTTTCTTTGTTTTTTGTAGTTGTATTTATTCTTTTTATATTCTGAACAATGTAAGCTGGAAGATATGTATTCCTTTTGTATACTTCATGGTAGGTTACACGTTGTGTAACAATTGCTTTATTATAAAATAAAATAAATGTTTCAATTCTTCTTTTTTTTTCAGATTTTTATGTTCTTATAATTTTTATTTTATTTTTTTTATTAATTTCAGCACGATTAACACAAATTAGACACGTTGTGTCAAAGCAACACGACATGAACAATATGTCACAATTAGACATCGCACGGTTAAGATACGACACATTTAAGTACGACATGGTGTCTAAACGTATCGTGTCTTAATTGTTCCGTTTCGATTTCGTTCAATTTTTGACACGATACGAAACGACACGGTAAAAATAATAAAACACTGACTGTGTCAAGCCGTCTTTCGTTAGCCGTATTTGAACGAAAGGACCCTAGTTTTCTCACTTTTTCGATGAAGGGTTGTTTGGATCAATATTTCAGGTAATAACATGTGTTGCAGACTCGCAGCTCTTATGTGGATGGCTGCATCAGAGTTCGTTCCTGCATTTTGCTCGGCACTTGTTTTGTTGATTCATGTCACTGGGCCGTAATAGAAGATGAAGAAAAGGATATAATATAAGAAAGCCCATCTCTATCTCATATCACCATGGGTTCATTCTTTCTCACGAGGCAAACATTCCGGGCCGACAAGGGTTTATTGAAAAGTGGAAAATTATATATAATATAAGAAGTTTGAATGAATCATGAATGGAAGAAAAATAAGAAAAAGCATTCACTGGAAGCCGTATTCCTCACACAGTAACAGAAGAGAGTAACCTTTGTCTTTACACTGATCTGTGTCCTCACGATTAAGCTGTAAAAGCATGAGCTAGTAGTTCGGTATAACAAAAACCAGTTCAATTCCTAAGGATGCTGACAAAGTCGATCGAGCATGTGAAGTTGCTCTCAGCTTTAACACGGAAATCCAAAATCTTTACAAACTAGATCGTTCTATTGAAACAAAGAGAGTAGAAACATGGTGTTCAACTCATATCTCAAACCGTGTTGAGACATGAGTTGGGCCTAGTAGAGAAAAATGGTGATCCATTGTTCTTCTTGTACAGCCTGCTACTGCTAGTGGTAAAACTACAGACATCAACCAACTGCTCAAATTTTCATATCAATTTCTGGTCACTCTTTTGTCTCTTTGTCTGGTATATTGAAGATATAAGTGTCGAGGTGGCAGAAATCGATTTGACCCGATCAGATTCAAGAAACGTGTTCGATCGGTTTGAACTCGATCTGATTCGATATTTTGATAAAGTCAAAATAACTCGAATCCGACCCGATTCGAGATAACTCGTAACCCGAGCCGAAGTGACACATGAGCGACTCGAGCCCGACCGATCCAACATGAGACAACCCGTAACTCGAGATGACGCGATACATGAGGATCCGAGTCTGACCCGACCCCAGATGATTCATAACTCGAGATGGAGCTACACATGAAGACTCAAGCCCGATCCGAACATGACTTGACCTGATACAACTTATAAAACCGATCTAATCTTATCTTGCCTATATCATAATCTAATTTTACTAGCATATTAACATCAGAGAAAATCAATATTTTATAACACAATTCAATAATGCGGTTCGATCTTGTTCAATTGAACTTAAAACTCAAAATAAAACTCGAAAGTTATGAGGGCAATCCGACCTGAATCTATCTCGATCTCGCTCGACCGGATCCAAAACTGATGCAGCCCGACACCCGACAAGATTTCGCCCAACCCGACTCATGATCCAAAAAGACCGATGCTACACGACCCGAAATCCGACCTGATCTCACTCTATCCGACTCATAATCCGAAAGTTGTTGAATCTTGACGATCCGAAATTAGATCAGACCTCACCTGACTATTGTCGACAATCAAACTAATCCGACCGATTCGACCTGGCCCAAAAGCCCGACGCGCTGCCCAGTCTAACTAGCCACTTCTAAGTACAAGCACTTCTTCCTTTTGTCTCTTTGTTTTTTTTTTTTTTTTTTTATTGAAACCCGTAGGCTGTCTCTTTGTTTTTGAGCTGGCAAATGAAGCAATTCTTCCTTCTGGGTAAGGATAAAGTACTAAATTCACATCTCTTCATCATGCATCATTCTGGAAAAATAAAGCAATAATAATGATGATGATGATGTTTGATGACAGGACAGGATGCAATGGAGTAAATTCTAATTGTAAAGTCATAACGGTCTTGTCACTGGAATAACTACAATATTCAAATTGCATCATGCAATGCTCATCTATAGAACATTATTCCCCTCAAATAGTAAAAACTAATCAAGGATCAGGCTATCATATCTATTATCTAACCATGTATGGTCATTTCACAAGGACTTTCCATCGCCATTTCTTTGACTTGTTGGCGACGCAAGTACACAACAGAGGTGTGTGGAACCCACAATGGAAAATAATCTAAACTAACTCTTTAAATCTCCACTTGATAGTCTTGATTGGATTTGAAAAGGAAATATAAGGATGTAGAAAGAAAAGGTGCCATGAAGGGGTTGTCAAGTGTCAACATAAAACTTTCCTCATATAGTTCAATTCACTCGTGGTGAATTTGCATATTATATGTATCAGAATATCATATGCTAGTTTGGTGTGAAGTCAAATATTCTACGAGCTTATCCAACCAAGAAACCGAGAAGATTTGAGAGGGGATTGGAATTTCATTGGCAGCTAAGAGATTCAAGGAATGGTGATTTGACCAACTTCAAGTAATTGGCATTGGATGGTTCTGGATTTCTGGTAAAGGCCTAATAATTTCAAAATTTCAAACCCTATAACCATATAATGATAATAATAATAATAAAATAATAAACCAAATTACTTCCACACGCTTCAAATTGGATTCATCTCCTTCCCAATTGCATGTAATGTAGTGACCCAACACAATCAAGAATTCTATTCTGATCAGATCTGACAGTAAGATTCATGACGTTTGATCAATTAATAAAAAATAGTTACATTCTGTTTGAATCAAAATCTGAAATTAATAGATTGTCGTCAAAATTGAATGCGTCCCAGGTGCAGTGCGGTGCTTATATAGCAAAATACATTGAAAATAAAATAAATTGAATGAAGGTGGGTCCTGAGAAACGGATAGCAGGGTTTTGGCTTTGGGTAGTGTTATTTATCTCAAAAATGTTTTTCTCATGCATCGAAATTAAATTTGTTTACCTTTTAATTTACTATTTTGTTCTTCAAAACAACATGATAATACTTTCAATTTGACAATTAATTGTTTTCATATTTTTTTTCTTAATACTGTTTTCATGTAAAACAATTGAAAAACATAAAAATAAATTTGATTTCATTAAGAACTGTCTGCTTTCGTTTTGGGTGGTTAAGTGTTTGTTAAATGCTTTCATCAACCTCTGCCTCTGATGGAACAACTCAAGCTAGGCATAGGCTCCCCATTTAATTTTTATTTTGAAGGTAATTATTTTTTATTTACTTATAAGTTATAACCAACTCCTGAATCCTGATCATTTTCCTTATTTTAACTTTAGAATTTCCGACTGCTGTCCATCAAAAGTTATTATTTAATAACCAAAATAATAAATCAAATTCAAAGAAAATCAAAATTTTAGCTTCATTGTATATATATTTTGAAAATTATTACTTAAATAATATACAATTCTAGATAATATTTTCTTTGTAAACAATTAGTGTCAATTTAAAATGTGTTTACTCATTCGATATAAAGCCATAAAAACACAATATTTCATTTTAATTTTTCAATTCAGATAACTTTATTTAAGTAGATATCATATTAACTAAATGTATCATGAAAGCTGAATGTACACTAGGTTTAGGTATATATATATAAATTCGGAAGGCAAATTATAGCCATGCATGCAGTTGCACTACTAAATTTGATTGCTAATGTACTTTGATGTGATTTTTTCTACCTTCTCCTCCTTTGTACGGGGAAATATTGAGGAAATGCATGCACACAATAGATTGATTTGATAAGACAATTCAAAATGTCTTTGTTAAGTAGTAATGTCAAAAGGTGACGGTCCGTAGAAAAAAAGTAACAAGTTCGAAAAGGTCCAAAGCAGATACTGTACGCCATCAATACATGCTTCATGAGTCGAAAGAAACACAAACAAATGCAAAGGGGTGTATATGAAGACTATTTATTCTCTCAATCCACCTCCAAATCAGCGTAGGTCACGTTTTGTTTTGGTTTGGCGCGCAATTATTTGCGTTCCTTTGTTTATTGATTCATTTCATATTTCTCAGGCTCTCAGGTATGGGTGTAACAGATCGGATAATTTTCGATTTTATTTGAATTTATATTTGAAAAATAATAAAAATTATTTGTTTCGTATTCGAATTCGTATTCGAAATTTTTTAACGGATAATGATACGGTTTGGCTATCATCTATTCGTATCTGACTGTTTAGCTATAATCTAATAATATCCGAAGTTATTGAAGATATCCGTATCCGATATTATCCGAATTCATAACAAAAAAAATCATATTATATATATATATTATTGAATTTTGTATAAATATTACAAATCTAATTAGTTTTATATATAATTTGTGTTTATTTATCATATTTTTTTATAATTCATTGATGCATTTGGATAAAAATATAGCAAATAAGGATTATTTGTATTATCCGAATAATATTAGTTTCGTATCCGTATCCGGTATACGATTAATATCCGAGACTATCCGAATTCATATCCGTATCCGAAAATTTTTAACGGATAAGAATACAGTAAGACGATTATTTGTATCTGTTTACTACTCTCGGCTCTCAAATAAAAAATAGACCTTTAGATGCTATCTAGTCTAGATTTTCTGCAATTGCTATGGACACGGCTTTGTGTGGCATAACAACTTACTCTTATATCCACTGGCGGATGCAAAGTGAATCAGGAGTAGGCACGTGCCTACCCCTGGATTCTAAAATTTTTCATACACTCAATAATATTAGATATGGTGCCTACCCCTATTTCAGACTCGTTCAATATTTTATGATTTAAACTTAGATTGTTGATCCTATCTTGCTCTCTTTGCAAATCGTTATTTTTTGCAGACTTAACGATTCCGAATGGACCATCCCTCTCTTCTTCCACTCTGACCCGAGTCACGAATCACCATCAGCTCGAAGCCTCAAACCCTTACCCTAAGCGGCTAAGTCCAAACTTGCGAGTCATGTCGTGCGTGTCTCGTCGAACATTCGTTGTTGGCGCCTGGCGAGTCCCTCAAACCATCCCACACTCGACATTATCTCCTCTGCTTCGGCCTTTATGCACATCTTCATCGTTTTTGTGCAAAGCCATCTAGCCCTGACCCATCTATCTTTGTATCGCCTATAGGAGCAAGAAATAAACTTTTTCTCTTTCAAATTCGAATCATTCTTACTTTAATCCAATCACAATCGTTGAAGTGCAATACTTCAATGTCAAAATAGATGCAAATTTCATAAATTTTCACATGAGATGCAAATTTTAATTCTAATCATGTTTCATTGTTATGTATCATAACACTCAGATATATGCTTTAGACCTTCAGTTGTTACTACTATACATACTTAGATATATGATTCAATTGCGATTATAAAATATTAATGCTAAAGAGAAATGACAAACAAACAAATCTCGTCAGTAAAAACACTTACCGATTGAAATATAATAAAAATAACAACACAATAAAATCAATCAATTTATGTACTACATGTGAAATGATCCTTGCTCAACTTCATAAATAAGCAAAAGAAATGTTGCTACACAACTTTGTCTATCTAGTAGAAAATGTCATTTTGAGTTTTATTTCAATAAGGTCATATGAGTCCTAGATTTCTAATTCAATTAACCTGAGGTGAATCAATTGATATGACTTTAATTCATTTATTGTTTGATTATTAGCTGATATATTTATATTGAACATTATCAATCGATGTTTTTACTATGTCAGTGTGAGACATATGATGAATTGAATGAATTTACACAATACCTTGTCAAAAAACATTAGGGTATGTCGGTTCGATTTATCATCATCGATTTGATTTAATTTTGTAGGTGTTATTATATTATATTATATTACATTTGTAATATTTAATGGAAAATTAGTTTTATGGCACTATAAAACTTGAAAATGGTCAAAATGTCACTCAGAAAAAATTGTCAAATGTCACTATCGACACCCGATCTCTTAACAAAAAAGTGACCGATAGTGACATTTTGACAAAAAAAAATTACAATTTTGATGTTTTATAGTGGCAAAAATTAAATGTCCCCAAATAATCATACTCTTTAATTACTATGGTATTCAATATTTGACGATTTTTTTTTTCTTGTAAGTAGTGCCTACCCCTGATCATAATCCTGGATCCGCCACTGCTTATATCACACATATTTGATTGGTCTTAAGAATAAATTCTATATTTTTCATTTAAGGATTGCTACACGCAAAAAAAAAGAAGGAAGAAAGAGAAAATTTACCCCTCAATTTGAAGGGTAACAAAATTCATAATTAAAGGACTTGCAAGATGATATAATTGTTGGATTAAACTCATCTCTTGTTTGACAATTTGCAAAACAATTAAAGTACTAATATTATACTTGAGTTTTGGTGAAAATGCAGGTGAAAATAGGTACAAAACAATGTCAAACATGCTCAAACATGTCCTAGACAAGTCAAGACATGATCAAGTCATCAAGAGAAGGCATCGATGCTCAAAACAGAGGACAACGTTACCATAACGCTTGAAGACCCATTATAACGAGTCCCTAAGGCGTTATAACGGGTGCCCAAGGCGTCATAACGCTTCTGAAGGAGAGAGAAGATGCAAATGCTGAATTTTCTCGAGACAAGCGTTACTGTAACATTCCAGCAAGGCGTCACAACGGGTTGCAACCCGTTATAACAAGTGAGCAAAGCGTTATAACGGGTTCCTGAAGATTTGGCCCACAAGTCAGTTGCAGAAGGGCAAAGAAGGAATATGTCCAAGGCTTTATAACGCCTTGCCAACCCGTTATGGAGAAAACTGTAACGTTATGTTGTTTTCTCACTGATCCAAGATCCCAAGAAGTGCTTAGCCTATAAAAGAGATGCAAAAACGAATCAGAAGACTATCAAAACATTCCCACAAGCTTCCTAGCATCAATTGAGCACAGAAAAGAACCTGAATCAAGTCTCCTCCGGCTACCTAATCTAGAGAGTAATTATGATAGCTACTATTCTCTTATTATCTATTTGAGAACAAAACCCTTTGTTACTTTTAGCCTTTGGTGCAACACATTTGTGTTGTCAAGTGGTACATCCATGTCCTCGATTGTGTTGTCAATCAGACTTTTTTACCATGTATTGAGGTGTTGTCCCGTGCATTGATCTAGAAGAAGAAGATTATCTTGTTGTGATTATTGCAATTGAGTTGGTGCAATCCAATTAGGATATAAATCAAATAAATCATTTCCTAATCTAAAAGCTGTTGCAATTCAATTCAATTATCGAAACCGTTGCGACATAAATGAGAAAACAAAAGTGCGAAAGCGTTTTACTTACTTTTCATCTCCACTAGTCGTCTCTGGTATCTAATCCAAGCAACGATCGAGATGTGTTGAATCTACGAAAGTTCTTCGGTATGCATTTTCCGACGAATCCTTCCAAACGATTCAGGGGCGCTATCATTTCTCCAGACGATCACGAACGCCTCGACAGAGTATGAACTCTTAATGGAATAGAGTACAGTAGCTATGCACAATAAATGTTCCCTAATCACAGAAATTATGATCTCTTCGTTACCCTCTAATGTTTGGAGACCCATGACTTTTTATAGGGGTCAGAGTGTATCTTAGAAAGATGTCGAATTAATTATCAAATATTCATCAAATATTTGTAATTATATTCTCTCCAATTCTTTTCCAAATTCTAGTATTTACTGCTGTAAATACATCCACGAATTTGGTACAAAATATATTTTATTCAATCAGAAAGATAACAGGTGATCTAGGCATTGAAATCATGCCTTTTAGAAGGTCTCTTGCAGTCGCAATAAGATTCATTGCGGTCATAATGGACTTGGCAAATCCACACTTGGCAACATTTTGCCAGGTGTCTTGCGTTCGCAATGAGATCCATTGAGGTCGCAATAAATCATGCCAAAGTGGCAGATTTGTTGCCTCATCTTCCCCTACTGTATTGCGGCCGCAATGAATCTTATTGTGGCTGCAATAGATCACATTTTGTGTTGTTTTACTTGGGCTTTGATCCAAAATAAGTTGGGTTTGATCCAAACAATATTTCCGAATTTACACTAAGACTAATATATACATTAATTGATCATAATCAATCCATCAATAATTATAATCAATTTAGATAAGTTCTATATGAATTTGTGCCCAAAATCTTGGTGAAATACGTATAATGCCTTGTATATTAATTAATCACATTTAGCGGCATTTCCAACTGTTACTCCTCATAACATTAGTGACAGTACATGATATGTATGTAATCATATAACACGTAGTCCAACGTAATTTGTTGGAATTGACGTCTCAATTCCAATATGACATACTTGTGTAGAAGAAATCAAAGATCGGCTTCGCACTTTGTAAAAGATACTTGATTATAGTGAAACGGCCCGAAAATAATATTTTATTTCGAAAGACCCGTAGATGTAGGCTTAAGTTCTTTTGATATGCCGAACCACGTTACATAACGTGTTCTTTTGATATTTTCAATTAGTTTTTGAAATTGTTTGCTCTATTACTTGTCTAGGTGATTAAGGTCTAAAATATTTAACTTGAATTGAAATCGCTTCCGCATATTGAATTGACCTTAGTATTGTGCATTAATCATCATCCCCTTATATTCTAACAATAATATTCCTTCAAATTATGCATTGATGGAACTCACAATTTAAATTATTATATTATTGTAATCTTATTTATAATAATTACAATATTATTTATTATTATAATAATAAGAGTAAAACTATGGTGCTTGCGCAAGAATGAGCTATACCATGCTTGCGGCTAGTGTTTTGACAAAACCCGTATGTGTCAACCTGACTCACGTTCGTGCGCCTCCGTCGCCCGCCCGAATCCGCTCGTGGATCCAACCCATGCCCGCCTGTATCCATGCCAAGGAAGAGTTTCATACGTGTTTGGGTCGCCCTTCGAAATTTTGCCCGTGGTAACCCGTCTCTTCCCAACCCGTCCTTAACCCGCCCTCGCCCGTGCAAATGACCCGTGACCTGCGACCCACCGTAACTTGCCCGTAACCCGCCCAACCCTCCCGTAACCCGCAACAACCTGCCCCAACCCTTCCGTAACCCGTCCCAACCCACCCGGGTTAACAGATTTATATTTTTGGGTTATTTGAGAATTTTCGAAGTAAAAAAACTATAAACCCGTGACCCGCCCGTACCTGCCCCGTCCCAACGCGTCCCACCCAACCCGACAGGTCAAAAGACGGGTTTGGTTCATCACTCCAAACTCACCCGTCTCAACCCATCCCACCAATGCAACCCGTACCTGGGGAACCTTTGTCTGTGCCCGTGTCCGCCCGTATGGTCAACACTACTTGCGCTTACATATCTCAAATTTTAAAGTGCTAATGACCGATTCGATTAATTGATTTTAATTTTCAATTTTAGATTTTAGATTTTCAATTTTAGATTTTAGTACTATTTTATCAGATGGGTGAAAAATGGATTATATGAATTATTATTGACCAAAATGTTGTTTATTTTAATTATTACTATGATAAATTGATAATTATAATAATTATTAATTAATAATTATTCTTTCATGTTATTTCTATTATTATTTGTTTCATTATATTTACTATTCTAGAATTATATTAATTAAGATAAAAAATAGTGTTATCATGTTTAGTCATTATATAATTAAATCATTGTTTTTTCATGGTGTTGCTATTAAAGTTATTTTTAATTATTAATTTTTTATTATGCTATTTATTATTAAGATTAATTGATTTTAATTTTTTATTTATTGACTTTAATAAACATTGAAAAACTATTATTTTTAACAATATTATAATTTAAAATAATTATAATAAGTTAATGTTGTTTTTATTATGACTATAATAGTAATAATAATTATTGTTGTTATTATTTTGTTTATTTTAAAGATATGTTCATTAATTACTAATATTATTTACATAAATATTGATAATAGAAATAATAATAATAATAATAAGAATTATAATATTATTATTTTTTACTTTATTATTTTAATATTTAATATTTCCGTTGTTGTTATTAAAATAATTATTATTAATATTTCTATAATTTTTAAATATTAATTGTTCTTAGTTTCATAATTTGTTTTTTTATTAATTTTCCTAACAACAGGAATAATTTATTATTAATATTTTTATCATGACTATTGTTTATTATGATTGATTTTGGTTAAAATATTTATATATTTTAATATCATGACATGAATCTTATTCAATTTTATTCTTCTATCAATTTAATCAAGCAAAAATACTTTATAAAGAAATAACTTTACATATACGCCTCCTTATCTTTATCTTCTAACCAGACATAGAATAAATCCTACTTTTTTACTCTTAATATGTTCTTAAGTAGGAGAGACATTAAAAAGGTGCATGGCCATTAATTTTTTTCGGGCCACGTGGCACCCGTGTATTAGGTCATGTTTTTTTTGTTTATTAAACAATTTTCTAGGTAAGCTTATATATTATAATTTCACAAATTGATAAAAATTTATTAAAGAAGTTCTATAAACTTTATCTATAATTAGAAGATTTGAGATGTTGAAAGTACTTAAGCAAGCACTAAGTTCTACCGCATTTGCGGCTTCAAATCTCAAATTTGAAAGTGTCAACGGCTCAACTGAACCATTTAAAACATTGTCAATATTAAAAATTAACTAGGGATCAAAATTTTCAAGTTTTTTATTTTATTTTATCCGATGAGTTAAAAATTCATTATATTTGAGAGGTCTGTAAATCGTTAGATCAATGTAATTTTCACCAAGCCGATAAAATCGTAACAAATTTTAAAAATAAAAAATTGGTCACTAAGTTGATTTTAGTATGAAAAATATTTTCACTGTTTCGGATCCACCGTTGGCACTTTTGAAATTCGAGATATGTGACCGTAAGCATGGTAGAGAATGTGCTTGCGTAAACACGTAC
>CAXKVX010004314.1:0-20884 GCA_964058865.1 Eleocharis quinqueflora
GGAAATGAAGGATTGCCTACCACTTTTGGTAGGACCTAATAAAACATTTCAGTAGGTTTTGAGTATAATTTTTTGAATGATTTATTGTGTTATTTTCAACATTCACATTATCAATGATGCCATGCACAAACAAAATTAAAGACGACACAAATATATCAAATATAGTAGTACTTATTATCCATTAAAGTAAAAGCACATTTGTCCATGCATACAAGAATCATAATAAATTTAAACTGCAAAACCAGTACCAAAATTATTCCTACTCAGCAGTACCAACACACAAAAAAACTAAAAAAACTAGCTGCAACAAAGTTATTCTTCATCGTCAGTTTGAAAAATGATCTCGTCTTCATCCTCATTATCTGAAATATCATAACCAGACTCGTACCAGTTAGATTGATGATGCATGTTTCTTTGACGATTCTCCTCATGATAATATGAATCTTCTATCGGAGCCTTGCCTGCTCAAAGGGGCCTAGATGATGATGCACTAGCCTAGTATAAAAGAAATAAAAACGATTATCTACACTTTGATGTAAATGATATACATAATGCATGGTAGGTTGTTCATACATAATGCTAAAAGGACCATGTAGCATGACAACAAAACTGCAAAAAAAAAATACTACATAAAAACTGAAAAGTTTACTTTCAGTGTCCATGCACCACATTGTTTCCTAACTGACTCCAGCAAAGAAGCAACCATACATGAGAAAGAAGCAAACTACAAACAAACACTAGGTCCCAAATAACAAACAACAAACAATTAATACATTCTGAGATTGGTGGTATTTTTTAGGACAGTTAGTAAATTTTACTCAAATGGTGTTTATTACTGCAAAGAATTCAATGTTGAGTCAGAAAGAAGCTTTGTGATGTGACTTTTGCTGTTAAATATGGATCTTGCTAATTAAAAAGAGCTGCCCCAAATAAAATATATATGACTGAAGACTGATAGTGATCTTCAATAAATAATTCATGACCACAGACAAAAGCAAAACCATCTACAATTCTATTTTCCTTCCCCTAATTAATAACAAACCAAACTATATATATACTTTTTGGGGGAGGTCAAAAACATTGCCCTTTCATGATGCATACAATAAAAAGACCTATATATTATTTAGTAAGTTGCACAAAGATTAGAATTTAATTTTTCTATAAAAAAACACCACGAGAAATTGAAATTCATCTTCTAAGGAACCAATTAAAAAGTTCTTGGGCCTTTTGTTTTGTTCTACGAAAGTTTGTTGAATTGACACCCATACGCTCATTATAACAGGCCCAATAAATAAATTATGGACTGTTAGTAAAATAAAAGAGACCCTTAATTTTCTTTCTATCAACCGACAATGGCATTTTCAGTCTAACAATTAAAGTTGATTTTCTTTCATTATGAACAATTATGATCGATGAATATGTGGTTGTGTGTTGGGACAATGGGAAACAAATTCAAAACCCATTCTATTTGTTGTATATATCTTTGTATATACGTATAGGTTTTGAAAGAGTTGCTACTGGTCACTGCTCTTTTGTCAGTAGGAAAGAACTACTAGGTTATTATATCATTTTAGTAATAACATCTATCTGTTTTTGTTTACTGAACATAATATTGTTAACATGGTTAAATTCAAACGGTCATAAAATATAAAAAGAAGAAGGGGGGAAATAAAGAAACTGCTAGGTTATTATATCATTTTAGTAATCACGGCATGTCCCAAATAACAAATAGACATCTAGAGTGTTTTGTGAAATAAATTTAGAAAGAAATGCTTCAAGTATACTTACATTACTACGATTGTTAATGGCTTGTATGAACGTCATTTGACTCTCACGAATTGCCAACTACATATCTCTTTTGTACTCCTTATTTCGACGTGCTTCACGCATTTCAAATTCTCTCTTTTGTTCATCTTCTCGTTCCTTGTGACATTGCTCAAGTTCAGCCATTTTTTCTTTGATTAATTTATGAACTGTCTCAGTGTCTAAATATCCAGGTGGTTGATGCACTTGATGTGACTGAATTGAATTAGGCAGACGCTCGATTTTAGAGTCAATTGCACTTCCAAGACCATAAGCATGTCCATGAGGCCTGCCACCAACTACTTCTAGCCATGTGTCAACATCCCAATCAGGGTATTGAGTTGAGTCATCACCATACTTATCTTTCAGAGCCTCATACATCGCATTCTAAAAATTCAAACACATGTTTAGACATCTCCTCTCAATTGATACAATTATTATTAATAAGCATCAAACTTACACTCATTGTTTCAGCTTTGGAGCTAACAAATTTGTTGGTTCCCTTTTTGGTGTGTGTACGAATGAACAGCTCATTCATGGTCGGTTGTTGTCCACCATTCTCCTTTGCCTATTTGCATGTAAACATTTGAGTTAAAAAAATAATTAAATTTGACATTTGCAATCATTTAACATACATAGCATCAAATACATATTCTTTGTTGAATCAGGTTTGTGAATTTGGTAAGGAAATGCTACAACTCTCATATCAGTTTAACATATATAACTACTGGGTGAACTATTGACACATTGATTTTGCAATAATAAGAAAGAAATATAAGGTGACATCTGCATACTTTAGTTGTATGGGTGGTAAATTCCAAAGTACAATATTTAGCAATAATAAGAAAGAAAGACAAGGTTGCATACCATCAGATACTTGTGATCAAGTACTGTCATCGACCCAGTTGTGCTGAAAGCAACATCATCTGATGCAATCCTATTCTCCGTATTCCGCTCAGACATCTGCCTCCATGATTTTCGAGCCCACACAAGGTAAAGCTCCCTCCAGGCTTGTCGGGAAATCCACCGAGACTCGAAATTAAGCCAATCTTTTGGATTAGAACTGCCAATATCATCAATAGCTCTTTTTCGTTCATCCTTCATGTTGTCTTTGAAACGTTCAACAGCTCTAGTATTGAACAACTTGCGCGCCACATCTTCATCAACATCTTGATGTAAGTTATATCTCTTCTGCTTCAAGTTAACAGAATATAGTAAAATCGATTAGTGAATCTGCAATAACTTATTAGAAACATATGTAATGATAAAGTTATTAGTATAATTTACTAAGAACTCTCGAAAGCACAGTCTCTTCAACTTGTCATCCCAATCCTTGTATGATGTAATACCACCTCCAGGATAGTAACGCCTAACAATTTGTCCAAAACACAATGGGAGATTTGGATCTCTCACCCATGGTTCCCGACGAAAAGTCCTGCAGTTAAGCAAGAAAAAGCATGAATTAATACATTATTTTAAAACCAATTGTGTGAATCAGGATAGGAAATTAATATTTTTACCCCCCCCCCCCCTCAATAACTATGATAGGGCGTGCTTCTGATTCTACAATAGCTGGTACAAGTTTAGATGCTCCTCTCTTGTTCTTTTTATTTGAAGTCTTGTTTACATTGTCCCTCTTGTTTCCAACTGATTTACGTGTCATCCTGAAAAATAAGACAAAATCAAGTAAAATAATAGTTCTAGCATAACATATGTAATACTGGACATTAACGTAATTAATTAAGATAGTAAAGTGAATTTAACATTATCTAAATCAGGGTTATCATCAATGTAGACACTTGAATCAACATCTACACGTTGATGCTTGGATCTTCCATATTCATCACACTCTTCTTGATTAGAAACATCTTCAGCCGCTGCATTATCAACCCTAACTGACTCGGTTATATGTTAGCAAATAGTTCAGATACAGCAAATCGTTCACCACCCGTGACATTGAAGGGACATGCAGTACCATCTTCTTGAAAGAATTCTTCATTACAGTTAATTAGGGAAGCTTGAATTTGGTTGCTCAAGAAAACAAAGAAGTTAGAACGAGATTTTGTTTTGACAACAACTGATCAATCTTGCCTATCTATTTTCGCTGAAATGTATGGCAGAAAATATACTTGACTACTAACTTGCCAAGCAATAATGAATGGATCATACTTTTTGAAAGAGGACCTACATTTTACCTCCACAAGACCATGTTTTTTTTTCAACACGTTGTCCACTGTCTATGTCAAACCAGTGACACTTGAATAAAACAAGGGGATTGTTTACACCATTGTATTGCAGTTCTATAATTTCTTCAATTAGTCCTTGTCAAATCCAGACCCACTTCCAGCAAATACACATACCCCACTATTCATTGTTCTCTTGTTTTGACCATATGCTTTGGTATGGAATCGATAACCATTAATTATGTACCAATTATTATAACACCTAACTCGCCTATCTGGACCAAGTGCTAGGTTGTGTATTCTCTCATCAATGTCTAAATTACGCATAACCAAATTTCGTATCCAATTTGAGAACTTTTTCTGACGCCACCTGACCAAAGTATTTTCAGATATGGTAGGATGGTTTCTTTGAATCTCATCATCAAATTGACTGCATTTCACACAATATTGTGGTCAGCTTAAAAAGATGAAAAGAAATAAACTAGTAATTATGAAGGAAATGATAATGAGTAACTTACGTCAAGAAGGGATCAATATCTCTACAGTTGAGTAATACATAATATTGGGCAACTTCTATTTCTTGGTCTGTAAGGTCACGAACACCTGCATTTCCAATAGGTCTGCCAGGAAAAGCCATGATGTCGAGCCTTGAATCAGATACAGGCACCTCAACATAATTTCGGTCGAGATGGTTCAATCGCATGTGTACTTCATTAGCAAAGTACATGGCACAAAAGGTTGATATCTCTTCAATCAAGTATGCTTCTGCAATTGAACCTTCAGCATATGCTTTGTTGCCTACTTTCTTTTTAGTCTCTTGGATGCACCTGCATTTATGTGAAACATTTTAATATAATAGAAAAGAGTTAAATTAATTCTTATGAAAGTAATGTAATATGTGAAAAGTGAGAGTACTGACCTCTCAATTGGATACATCCAACGAAAAGCAATTGGACCACTGATTCTAGCTTCATAGGCAAGATGCACAACCAAATGTTCCATGCAATCAAAATAGTCCGGCGGAAATATCATCTCCATCTTGCATAATGTGACAACAATATCTTTCTCCAACTTCTCTTTATGTGATGGATTGAGTTAATTTGCGCACAAATGACGAAAAAAATTACTAAGCTCAGTTAATGGTTCCCAAACGGCATCAGGTAACAAGTCTCGAAAAGCAATCGGTAGTAACCGCTCCATAAAGATATGACCATCGTGACTCTTCAGTCCTGTGAACTTGCATTCTTGAACATCGACACACCTCGCCCAATTAGAGGCATATCCATCAGGAAATTTCAATTCTTGCAGCCACCGAAAAACTTCACGTTTTTTATTCCTATCTGAAACAGTGTAAGGTGCTACTGGTTTTAAAGGATTGGGGTTATCTTGATCTTTCAGTTCCAATCCGAAACGATTGCATAGTACAACCATGTCTTTGCGTGCTTTTATGTTGTCTTTGGTTTTCCCTTTGATGTCAAGGATAGTGTTAACTAGGTTGTCGAAATTGTTGTTTTCAATGTGCATCAAGTCCAGATTGTGTCGTATCAAATTAGTGCACCAGTATGGCAACTCCCAAAAAATGCTCTTCTTTGTCCATTTGTGTTGTAGCCCAAACTCATTGTTGCGTTCAGTAGTAAAGTCAATGTTGTTAATTTGCTCGAGAATCTGATTCCTTGAAAGACGGGGTGGTTCTTCATTCGTGTCTATTTCATCCTTCTTGAATGATTTGTCGTCAAATCGGAATGGGTGATCTGATGGCAGAAATTGTCTATGACAACCGAACCAACAAGGCTTACCACCATTTTCTAAATGAAATGCTTTTGTACGACCCATGCAAATTGGACAAGCTAAGTTACCGTGAGTACTCTAGCCAGAAAGCATGCCATACGCTGGGAAGTCACTTACTGTCCACAACAAATCAACCTTCATTTGAAAGTTTTGTTTTTTAAACGAGTCAAAAGTGGCAACTCCTTCACTCCATAGATTATTTAATTCATCAATTAAAGGTCGGAGGTATGAATCTATATTTTTTCCGGGATGTGACGGTCCAGGTATCAATAAAGCTAGAAAAATGTTTTGATTTTGCATTGCAACTCCTGGAGGCAGATTGTACGAAAATATTTACAACGACCACATTGAGTAAGCAGGACTTCCAATACCGAATGGTGTGAATCCATCCGCTGAAAGCCCAAGACGGATGTTTCTAGGATCACGTTCAAACTCTAGGTAACACAAATCAAACTCGTTCCATGCTGGTGCATCCGCTGGATGAACCATCATTTCTGGTTTATCACGCTTTCCTTCTTTATGCCATCGCATGTTCTCGGTTGTAGTAGGACACATGTACAGTCTTTGCAACCTATGGGTGATTGGAAATCGTCTCAAAATCTTACAAGGGATTGGTTTGGCATTGGGATTGGAGTTTTTCTTATAGCGGGGATTATGGCAGACATCACACTCGGTTTTATCGGCATTGTTGTCATAGTAAAGCATGCAATCCTTTGGACAAGCATGAATTTTCTCGTAGGGCATCCCTAACCCTTTAACCATATCCTTTGGACAAGCATGCAATCCTCGTCAAAATGATCATTAACTACACCATGTTGTTCAGTGTTCCTTGAGTTGTCAACTATAGGTTCTCCGTGTAGGTGCCAGTTGTTGTAATTAGTGAAACCTTTTTTATACAAGTGTAGTTCAACTATATCCCTTGTTAAGAACTTTAGATTGTCGCATAATTTGCAAGGACGCCGAATCCTATTAACATCTACGAATTGGGAGTTCCCAAATGCAAAGTGGAGGAATTGGGAAACACCCTCTGTAAATTCATGGGTTAACATGCCATTCACTAGTCGTTTCTGCATCCACGAGTGACTGTCATTCATTTTGTTATTTTCCTATTGAAATTAATGATATTATAGTTTGACTAGTAACTATTCCAGAAAATTATGTAGTTCTTAAACCACTTTGACATTTATACAAGTAATGAATAAACTATTAAAAATCAGTATCCTAAGTGCTTACCACTTCTAGTCTAAGGAATAGGTGACAGTCTCAGTATTAGTTCTATTATGTCCTAATATGAATTTTGATGACATAGATAAGTACAATACAAAAATAAGTACTTAGTTCAAGTATTTTGAACTAAAACAGTTTCATGATCTTTTCATGCACATAATAATTAAAATTTGTGAACTGAACACAACTTTCCATTATACTGGAACATCATAGAGAACCAGATATAAAACAAACACTACTTGAACAGTCATAGATTATATGTATCAAATAAAGCATATAAATTACATATACGTATTAAAATAACCTGTTATTCAAGACAACAACTTCTAGGCAGTGAAGTGGTAGGTGTTTTGAAGCAATTGACAGCACTAGCTTCGCTACACTGGTACATCTCTCGCTAGCTGAAAACACAGCAACATCAGACAATTAAGTTAATAAAAGCATTTGATCCAGCCAAATTGCCTAAACTTAATAGCATGGAACTTGCTGACTATTCTCATGTAACAGCATTCTCAAATATGTTAATTGTTGTTGGAAGTTAATCAATTAATTTATAAAAATTGTCACGAATAGTAAATGCTACAAAAGCAACTCACCTAAACTGGAACAATTAGTTAGAAACCTAATAAACAAGAAAAAAATGAGAATCGAAAAGGAAAAATTGATTAGAAATCAGTTACAAAAGTCTATTGAAAAACTAATTAGAAATTAGTTACACTAACTGATTGTACCATACTAAAGAAATTTTACAAAAAAAAGTGAATAATTTCTTAATGGAATGGCGTTGGTATGTACCAATCTCAATAGTCAATCAATTCCATCATAAACTTGTATTGTTTTACTCTTGAAAATACAAAATCAATAAGAGAACTTCTTGTTACAGAACCCCTTTATTTGTCAATTGTAATCAGTAACAAAAACCTAATTAAAAAAAAGGCCAGCAAAAAAAAAACAATTCTTCTGTTACCTGCTAGGGTTTGTAGACAGTGAAAAATGAACGAAGCCAAAGAATCTCAGCGATACTGTTTTGGAAGAATCGCAAATGGTTTAAGGGAAAAGTAACTTACGCTCTATGCATGACTTTTTATGCTGCCAAGTTGAGAGATTGAAGGCACGGTGACGGTGGCTCCATATCTGCCATCTGCACTCGCGAAAACGAAGAATATCCCGCCTAATTTCTTTCTAATCTTCATCGCGCATAATTGTTTAGGAAGAATTAGCGATTTCTTTCCCCTTTTCATTTCCATCGCGAAGAATAGGGCGAGATTACTTTCTTTCCTCTCCTAACTGCTGAGAATCCACCGACGGAACAATTCATTCATTCTTATCACTTCTCAATTCTCGTGCGTCAGGCAAAACAATTTGTTCCCACTGGGTCGGGCCTTCGTTGAAATGCGATGGATCATACCTTTTTATTTCCTACCATTATGCGGCCGTAGGCAGGCCCGTAGTAATTGAAGTATTTTCCTGTAGTGCCAGATCTTTCGAAGGCCCAAAATAGCTAATTAACAATACTTCTCGAATAAACTTTCCGATCCAAACAGAGGGACTTCTCGTTTAGTCTTGTAGCACGCGACAACCCATTATACGAAAATAGCCACCCGATAGATCCACATTCAGTGGCGGTTACCACACGATCATATCACGTTGCCTACGTTTTAATAACCACTCACGATTGACATAACAATCAACCGACAATACTGATACTTATATATACCTCTCGGAACAAAAAAAAGGGCATCGAAGGAAAGACACAGCCAAGACGCTGCCAAAACACCAAACTATTAGTTACTCTAGAGAAAGACAGTTATACATCCTGTCTGACCGGATCTCCACCCAACTTACTCCACCTCTAACACCTTCGAATTATCTCTTAGTTCACATCAGATAGTTCACCTCTTAGTATGTTAGCCGGATTCCTTTTTTCCTGTTTTTTTTAAGATGTGACATTATATTATAATTTTATGGTACAATAATTTGGATGTTTAAAAATTAATTTTTTTTTTGTCAAGATGTCAACTTTTTTTGTTGGAATGGACAAATCAGTTCGAAATTAATATTTTTATGTTTTTTATGTTAAATAGTTGTTTAAGGTTTCAAGGATCATGTTGGGATGTGCAATACATGCATTTGGTAGTTGTGGTCTTTTATGTTAATTAATAAGTAATATTTCTAAGAGATGACATAGAAGCTTGTGTTATGATTAATGACATTTAAGTCGTAGGATATCTAAGAGGCATCTTATAGCCTATAAATAGAGATGTTGTCATTTGTAATAGCAAGTGAGCAAGAAATAAAGTTGTATTGTGTAGTTGTGATATATAAGAAATATTTTTTGCTCATTCCTCTTTATTTCTCTTCCACTAAAATATTATAACAAAGGTCAAATGCCAACATAAGTGGTATCAGAGCGTCAGTCGATTAAGACTTTAAGAGAGGCCGATCATGCCAAAGAAAAAAGAGAGAGAAGATGAGAAAAAAAAGAAAAATATGGTTAGTCTCGCTGTTTGTTTGTTTGTTTTTAATTTAAGTATTATGTGTTTTTTTGTTTGATTTACTATATGAGTTATTTGAGTTGTTAAAATACAAGTTAAAAAAATGAGTGAAAAAAAATCAAATTCCCTATTTTGATTTTTATGAGAAAAGAAAGTGTCGGGTTAATGAAAAATATAGTGAGTTGAGCTTTGTTGAAAAAAAGAGGAAAAGAAAGAAAAAATATTTGTGTGGTGTGTTTTTTGAAAAAATAGTTTTTGAAGATGTTATGAAAAAAATGAGAATTGTTTCTTGATGATTACTTCTAAAAAAATATTGTGTGTATATTTTTTGAGTGATGACCATATTAAAAGAGGACAAAAAAACAAAATTTGTCAATGATGAGAGTCATATATCAAGCAGCGAGTGTTACTAAGGTGTGGTGAAGTCTCAATCCGTGGTCTTCGAAGAATGTATCGGTAAGTGAAGCTAATGTGAGAAATGACTCACAAAAGAAAATCATGTGACATGAGAGATGATTGCTTAATAAAAGGCCAGTGACACGAGGGTCAGAGAGAAAAGACAGTAACACGAAAGATGGTTGCTGAAAAAAATATGAAGACCATGAGAAGATGTGGTGAGGAGCCACATGAATAGACGCGGTGAGGAATCACGGTGTGGGTTTGAAACCCACATATATATTACCTGAAAATTAAGGCAATTGAAGGAGATGAAATCGAATGATGGCACTGTGAATTGCTGCAAGTTATGGAAAAAAATATTGAAGACACAAAGATAAGTTATGAAGAATGACAAATAACAAATATGAAGAAATCATCAAGAATGAAGATACAAACAAAAATGGAGAGATTGAAGAAACAACACCGACACAATTGAAGAAACAACAAGTTTGCGTATTTTAGAAAATTATTGGGGATGAGAGATAAAAATATTAAGGAGGAGTATTGAAATTAATATTTTATGTTTTTTATGTTAATTAATTATTTAAGGTTTCAAAGAACATGTTGGGATGTGCAATACATACACTTAACCATTATGGTATTCTATGTTAATTAATGAATAGTATTTATAGGAACTTGTGTTTTGATTAATGATATTTAAGTCGTAGGATATCTAACAGACATTTTATAGCTTATAAATAGAGAGGTTGTTATTTGTAATAACAAATGAGTAAGAAACAAAGTTTTATTGTGTATTTGTGATACATAAGATATATTTTCTGCTTCTTCCTCTTTCTTTCTCCTCCACTAAATATTATAACAAATGTCAAATGACAACAAAATCATGTGTATTTACAAAGTGAATTTTGAATTTTTTTAAAATAACAATAAAAAATAATTAACACGTAGCAGACAAACTTTTGGAGGGGTTGGGGTTGGATACACCCATGAATGCACCATTTGATTGTGCACTAATGGTTTGAATCGTTAGATCAATAAACTACACACACTCTCTTAATAATTTAATAATTTATTATTTTTCTCTCTCCAAATAATTAAGAAGGGAGAGAATATAAATAATTGATCTAATAATTCAAAACATGAATGCAAAATCAAATGATACATTCGTGGGTATACCTATTCCGCACTCTTTTGGAGGGATCCTCAGTAACTCTCACATACAAATTACAACCAAATTACTAAATTGGGCAACTGGGAAGTTAAAACCTGGACCCTTGTTGTGGTTTGTGGCATAATTAAAAGAGTACATTCCTACAAAAAAAAGTTAAAATATGGCGATTGTTGGCCACAGTCAATATTTGCAATTGGGCAACTGGGAAGTTAAACTGGGAGTCTGGGACCTTTGTTGTTGTGAACTAGATCATGATGCACCGTGCACGTCTCTTTCTGATTGAAACTACTAGTTCCTGTTCCGTTCCAATACAATTCAAAATTCTGTTTCAAAAATCATACCGCGCATTGAAATTATTTGAGTATGATCCTTTTCAAATATAAAGTTCTGCTATATCTGTACCATTTTATCTTTCTTCATTCATTTTTCTATTTTTCATGGAACTTAAAAAGTACAATACCTTCGTAATAGCTTTAACGAGTGAATAAGTTCAAGTTTGACGTAACAGTGAGGTCGCTGTAAAAACCATAAAATCCAGTGAGCTGTGAAACGAAATTAAAGCCCTTAGATCTTGTCAGTGAATGGCCACACCATGTGCGACTGTACAGTCTGTACTTCGAATTCGTATTCCCGAAATAATGCGGGGTCACGAAATGGTCAGCGAGCAGCACTGTTACGCTGTAAATTCATTAGTACTGTAGCAAAAACACTGTACGAACATCACTCGACGATGTAGCAACGATGAGAATGCAAAAAGATCCACTACTTCTGACCATTTCAATAAATGTGAATTCCTGTACTTCTTCACATTATCACATACACCAGCTCCGCATCTCTCTGTGTACTGTGATCCGGTCCCGCTCAACTCGTGCCGTTAGACTTCTTTGGTCTAAGGGAGTTGAGCAAAAACGAAATTCAACTGCTCGCTTCAAAAAATGGGTACAGGAATTGAGCATAGGCCTTAGGAATTAAGACAAATAGTATTAGTACCGCATGATTAACTGGTAGCTGCATGATGACTGATGAGAGAGATGCAATGATTTGTAAAATATTATTAGCAGACTTTTTGCAGAGATCTATACCTCTCAAGCTTTTCGTAGGTTATTAAATAATCTCCAGTACAAGAAAAAGAACCAAAGAATTATTTTAGTTTGAGAATTTTTTTTTATTCGTTCTCATATTTGGTATTCAAGAGAAACAAGTTGTCAAGTTACTTCATGAAAGTTCAATTTAATCGAATTAATTATCTTTAAATTTTGAAAATGACTTAGTAGCTCGTGTTGTAGCTAATTAGAATGACTTTTAAGATGTCATGAGTTTAAATTTTAGTGAGCACAAATAAATGTTATAGTACTTTAAAGAATAAATTTTTTGAATGTTGTATTTTACATATCTAGTTAAGACACATTTGAAAAACAAAAATGCTGCGAAAACGACGGATATTGTATCTTCTATACGGAAGCGAGGCTCTTCTCTCTCCTCACGAAAGAGAGCAAAAGAGCGACATAGAACTAAAACTGAAAACTCAAATCTTAAGCGCGGGGGATCGGCGTCGCCGCCTTCCCGTCCTCCTCCCTCTTTCCTCCCCCTCTACTACTTTCTCTCCTCTTTTTTTTTTGTTATTGAGAAACAAACCGGAGTTATCTCGCCTCGCCACCTCCACTGCCACTGCTGATCGACGTGCTACGCCCGCCTCTGCCTCGCTCTCCGGCCGACTGCCTCACTCCAGATTCGCCCGGACGCCTCGCCAGATCCGACCCGCTTCTGATCCGCCTCCGTCTCGCCCTTCAACCAACCCTCGATTCAGTTTTGTCCTGCTATCGTCGCCATCACACCTCCTCGCTTAGATCTAGAGTTTAGATCTAGCCGTCGCTACATCGGATCCACTCGACGGACTATAACTCGACAACGACTCTCTTCATCACAACAATCAACTATGACCATCGAAGACTACAACAATCGTTTTTTTCATCTTTATTTTTAATTTTTCCCTCTTGTAAATATTTAATTTTCTTTCTTTTCAATTTCTTTTTCACTCTTATAAATTTTTTTTATTTAATGAAAATTTGATAGGCACCGTGTCTCTCTTCAAAAAACAAAATGCTGCAAAAATCCCTATTTTTTTACAACAAAAAATATCCTTAAATTTTATTCTAACACTATACTGTAAACAAATTATCAAATTATGTTTTTTAATGAGATTTTCATTTTTGTGCTCATACAGATTTGAATTCATGATCTCATTAAAATCATTGTAGTTAGTTATCAATTGAGCTACTATGTTATTTATAAAAAATATTATAAATTTAATCCTTAAAATTTCTATATTCCCTGTATTGATAGAATAAAACCCGAATAAAATATGACAAATCAGGAACGACTTTTATTAGGTTGGTTTGATTTCGAAAAATTTCCGTGTAATCCAACTACTTTTTTATTTAAAAAGACCGAAGATAAATTTGGTTTTATATCTAAAATTTAAGGACTAGTATAATGTAAATGAAGGTTTACGGAACAAAATGGTTCTTTTAACAAAATTTAGGCTCTAATTTGAATTTTTTATAAAGACTAAATTGGTGTAAATGAGAATTTCAAAAATAGCTTCAGTTTTTTTTTCCCCGCTTCGGAATCCTAAAGATACATCCAACACACAAAACATACCCTTGTTTTTTCTTAGAGATATTTTATCACTTTTGCCTTTTCTACGGTCAACTACGAGGGAAGGCCCAAATGGAATTATACAATGGATAGGAACAAACTCCGAAACATTCACAGCACAATCGGCTTACATGTTTATCATCCACCCAAGAATGATCTCTGGAATCTCAAATCACATCTGGAAAACAAAAGCGCCGCTCAAAATAAAAATCTTTATATGGACATTACTAAAGGACAAATTGCCAACGATGGATAGACTCCAGAACAGAGGGATTACCACACAAGGCAATTGCAGTATGTGTCAGACAAACCTTCTAGAAACATCATCACACCTCTTCCTTACATGTCCGCTAGCATCTCAGATATGACGTCACCTTACCCCACAGGCAAGCCTGCACCAAGATGGCATGGTCCAAACATTCTGGATACGCAACCAGATGGTTCTTTAACCCATAATCCTACCAAAGTGGAACTCAACCGTCTTTGCAATCCTACGGGAGATCTGAAAGGAGCGAAACCGCCGCATATTCTCCTCACAACGCCGGCCGAAAGAAGTACTCCAGGCACACATCCTCCATGATGCTTCAAACTGGCAAGACAAATGCTAGCACGATGGGCTTTTAAGGAATAGAAATATTGAGCTGTGTAGCTAGAGAATAGGCAGATGGTGTGTCAGACTTAGCTTTAGTGAGTCTAAGTGTCTAAATAAACATTATCTGTACATTGTAATAATGTTTTTCTTTGATTTTAATAAATTTTATGAAGTAGCGCAGTCTACTTCCCTAAAAAAAAATAACTTCAGTTTTTAAGTTGAGAACAAAATTGAGGTATTATCCCTTTATAGCAATTATTAGTAAAAAATAGCTTCAGTTCTTTATCCTAAGAACAAATGTGTCCTTAGGATAGAAATTGGGTGATCTTGACGTATTATCCCTTTATAGTAATTATTAGTAAACAATTTACAAACTCCTTTTAAAAACATTGTAAAATGCTTTCTTTATTAACAACATACATATTTCTTAAAACTTTTATTTCTACAATAAAATTACTATATTAAAAAATTAACTTTTTTTACTAATCTACAACATCCATTGTCAATCAAACACGTCACTATATTTTAAAAAGATAAATAACATCACAAAACCGAATCAACCGGAGACTTGATATTTATTTATTTTTGAATGAAAGTGTGGCCCAAATGCCTCCAACTATTGTTGGATACTTGGATAGTTGGATACAATCTTCTCAGTCAACACCGTCACTTTTCAATGCGCCGTCGTTATCAACTTATCACGGAGTTCTTTTCAGACCTGGATTAAAAGTGGAACTCTCGTGAGATCACGATAACGCTGTTAAAAGCCCAGTAGCGCACAGCTTCTACAGAAGAAATCAATTACTAAACTTTGGGTTGAAGTCTAATCTATAACTTTAACCAATTATATAAAGCGACTCATTAGCCAATTGCTGAACTTTTCGAAATTGTATTACTTTACTTATCTATAACTTTAAGCACGTATATAAATAACACTGTGTACTTTTATGTTAGTTTTGTATTTTAGTTAAATTCCTAAATCTTTCTTTTTTCTGTCATCATTTCACCTGCACGCGTATCGACACCACAAGTGCCACAGAAATAACGAATTTCACACCATTTGCGCGCCTCGGGCGGCGCTTTGTGACTGAAACGAAATCCTCTGCTGAGTTTTTTTCTCAGCAGAGAATTGTTTTCGATCTGGACCGTCAGATTAAATATCAACGGTCTGCTCTCTGCATCTTATTGTTAACGGTCAGCCGTCGAAATTTAATCCGACGGTCCATATAAAATACTCAGCAGTGCTGAAAACTCAGCAGATAATACGGTTACCATTGTAACTAGGTTCCTCTCGCTTCGCTTCTCAACCTTTTTTTTTCTCCTTTCAACCTTTTAGCTTTCCTCAAAAAAAAGAATCGCCGTCAGATTAAATATCAACGGTCTGCTCTCTGCATCTTATTGTTAACGGTCAGCCGTCGAAATTTAATCTGACGGTCCATATAAAATACTCAGCAGTGCTGAAAACTCAGCAGATAATACGGTTACCATTGTGACTAGGTTCCTCTCGCTTCGCTTCTCAACCTTTTAGCTTTCCTCAAAAAAAAGAATCGCCTCGCCTAAACAGCTAAACCCCGCATTACCCTTCATGCTCTCTTCCTTTCACTCTACGCTTCCTCGACTTCTCGCGTAAAACCTTCTCAAATCAACAACTTAGTTACTCGAATCGATTTTACGTGCAATCGAACTAGCTTCTCGTGCGGAGTTCTGATTTTGCGGGGTGAAGGTGGGGGGAGGGTGCACTGTGTTGGCGCTGAAGCCATGGGGAGTTCAAGGAGGCAACTGAAGGCCATGCTGAGGAAAAACTGGCTCCTCAAAGTTCGCCATCCTTTCACTACCTTGACTGAGGTTCACATATTCGAATGTATTTTTTATTTTTGTATATTTGATCCTGCTGAAATGATTTGAAATCGCCTCACACTAGGAGACTGGAACTTTCATTTTGCTAGTACCTGCTGAAATTTGTGAATTAGAGGAGATAACTACTAAATGGTCTAAGTTCTGCTGTACTCTTTGATCCCGTAATTCTTCTATGGTTTTATTCGTTATCGAGGCTTTATTGAAGGTCAACATATTAAATTTGAGGTAGTTGATCCTACTGAGATTAATTATAAAAAACACAGAAGAATCTCTTGATTATTGGTCCTGGTGCTTATTTTGATGGTAGTCATTGTACTGAAAGTATCAGTTATTTGGAATTAGTGAAGTTACAAGTATTTCCTTATAAAATCTTTTTTTACTGTGGCAGATTCTGCTGCCTACTATTGTGATGCTGATGCTCATAACCATCCGCTCTCGAGTCGATACAAGGATTCACCCAGTGCAATCGTACTCTTTATCTATTACAAGCAGAATTATTGTATAAAACTGCAATTACTTCCGTGTTTGATTCTATCTATTATTAATTAGGTACATCAAGAAGGGGATGTTTGTTGAAGTAGGAAAGAGTGACATATCTCCTGATTTTGGCAGCATATTGAAACTGTTGGTTGCTCAGAATGAATACCTGGCTTTTGCACCAGATACAGAAGAGACGTGCTTTATGCTCGATGCACTGGCAATGAAGTTCCCACTAATAAAGGTAACAAGAGCACGAAATCATATGTGCCCATCTTTATACCCTATATTTTTTATCGATTGATATCATACCTTTTTCCTAGGCATGTCGGTAAAATTTGTGCATGCCTGCACTCATCAACCTTTCTTTTATATTGCTAGATGGTAGGAAAAATCTATAAGGACGAGTTAGATCTTGAAACTTACATTCGCTCAGACTCATATGGTGTCTCTGATTATTCTAGGTATGTTTAGATTCTTCAATATATCTTATTTAGATTTTTGGGTGTTACTGGTGTACTGACTCATGGAGAAATTTATGCTATCCGTTCTTAGGTACAGTAACCTTGTTAAATTGTGTAACCTTTCTTGTTTGATTTATCTCAAATTACAAATAGAAATTGTTCATTTCAACTGACTCTAAAAGAATATGTTATGAACGACCAGGCTGCAATACCAAGCTAACCATGCTAACTGCCGGTATTTCTTTCTAGTGAACTTCTATTTCTATAGGGTTAGTTTTTGGCTATATCTTATTACAAAATAAAAGTATTTCTTCTCAGAAACCTATCAAACCCAAAGTTAAGAGGAGCAATAGTATTTCACGAGCAGGGGCCCAATACATTCGACTACAGCATACGGTTGAACCACACCTGGGCCTTTTCTGGCTTTCCTGACACAAAAAGCATCATGGATGTGAACGGGCCATACCTCAATGACCTTGAGCTTGGCATGAATATCGTGCCTACATTGCAGTATGGCTCCAGTGGTTTTCTGACTGTATGGCTCTCCTTTGTTTCCTCAAATCATTCAAGTTCAAAACTAAATGATGTGCCAATGTATGCAAGTTAGAACATAAATATAAGCATCTTGCATATTTGATAATTTTAAACATTTTATGGTAATCATGGTTAATTTGAACATCACAGAGTTCAAGAGCAAATATTGAAATCTTTTGAGTACAAGAGTTGGACATTTTGCATGCTACAAATTCAATTTGTTAGTGAAGTTGCTGTGAATGCAAAGTTTATTGAAGTCCCTATTTGGTCAGTAAATGAAAAGCTGTTGTATGAGGTCATGAATGAATTATCAAAGCTGTGAAATCAGATTAAGCTCTCTCTTTGTCTTCAATGTTAAACAATCTAATGCACCTTGGTTTTCTTTATTTGTATTTTCTACTTTTATTTCCTAGTACAGTTACAACAAGTGATGGATTCACTACTAATTACTCTTGCACAACAAGCTGAAACAAATATTACGTCAGACATGAGTCATCTCCATCGGGAACTCTTTATTCCCAAGCATGTCAGATTAGCTCCATTTCCCACACGAGAATACACTGATGATGAATTCCAGACAATAGTTAAGCAGGTCATGGGTGTTCTGTGAGTAAATTTCGATCTCTATTTTTCTTTCTTTTAATGGAAATTTTATGTATACCCTGTTTCTCCTGTGTTGGTTAAAAATTGAAATGTATATACTATATAGATGTTTATCGTAAACTGATAATTGATACTTGTACTTAATATACCTTTATGGCTTTATCTACTCTTTTGCTATTTAGAATGCCCAATCTACCCTCCTTTCTCACCTTTATCTATGATTTGATGAGAAAGGTGAGGTCTTTGCTTGAGTAATCCTCATATTGTGTTGGTGCAAAAAAAAAATGAATTAATTATTGGGTTATACATGATATTTAGGGAGTTTGTCATTGTTTAAGAAAAGACCTTGGGGCTAATTGCTGCAAGTTGTACGGTAGAAATAAAACACATCCTGTTTGTCTACATGCTCGAGGTGACAACTTCATTATATATATGTTATAACTAGCATATATTCAACTGCAACCGTAAGAATGTCCAAGAAAAGTAACTTCATCATATTTGTCATAGCTAGTACATTTTTTGGATATTCTGTATTGATTTTTTAGCTCTTTCAGCATTGTAATTGATGATTCCCTCAACTCTCTTCCTTTCTTGTGTTGGCGGCAGATACCTCTTAGGATTTCTCTACCCAGTTTCTCGCCTCATCAGCTACTCTGTACATGAAAAAGTAAAATTGCACATATAGATTTTCTTCTTCTTTAGTTTTGTATTTGACAGCTCAACAGTAGTTTGTAAAATCATTTTTGTACTTGTGTTAACAGGAACAAAAGATTAAAGAAGGGCTTTATATGATGGGCCTAAATGATGAAATATTTTACCTGTCCTGGTTTATTACATACTTCATCCAGGTATGTTCTGATCATATGATGTAACTATAAAATATACTCTTTTACAGCTCTCCTTATTTTTCTTACTGTTACTAATCTTATGCTTGTTATTTTATCTGTTTGTGTCTTATACATGAAGCGCCTGGTTGAACTGTTATTCAAACATGGAAATAGTTTCTAAATCTATCTGAAATATATGTAATTGGAAGCACCTGATTTTAACTATTAGATTTATGCATTCTCTCCTGCGTTTTCTTTTGGTACAGTTTGCAATATCTTCAGCCATTATCACAGGATGCACTATGAGAAGTCTTTTCCTATATAGTGACAAATCATTGGTCTTTACATACTTCCTTCTCTTCGGGATTAGTGCAATCATGCTCTCCTTCTTTATCTCTACATTCTTCTCTCGTGCAAAAACTGCTGCTGCTGTTGGAATGCTCTCTTTTCTTGGGGCTTTTTTCCCCTACTATTCTGTAAACGATCCAGTTGTTCCAATGTAAGCCAAAAGTCGCATGAATAATTTCATACATGTTTCTACAGCGCATGTTACCTTGAATGCCCTTGCAAATGAAATGCGGGTTACAGTTATCACCTGTACCTCCTACTACCTTGAAAGCTCTACCCAAATACCCTTCTGTTTTTTTTTTTTTTTTTTGGTAATGAAAGACATTGAGGCTCTAAGGGTATTTTGGAAGGGCACATAAGATATCTTATTTCAATGTTTTTTGGGAACTTAAGTGGTTGTCTCTGTACTCTTTAGGGTAGTTATGAGTATCATTTTGCAGGGTTTTTACAGTGTGCTTTTTCACATTGTTGCAGTGTTAGACACGCAATTGTACCATCATTGTAATTGTTTGTGTTTTATTGAGTTTTTTTTTTCATTAATGAGCATTGCAACGCTGAAGGATGAAATAACAGTTTCCTTCTTGAACAAAATATAAATAAACAATAATAATAATGGAAATGAATGCAAATACATTAACACTTTGTATTAACCTGGAAACTACATGCTTTCTGTGCTAGAAATGAACTCATTGAATTAACACAGAAGTTCTATTAATGTGTTTCCTGTGCTAGAATATGGAAGGTTATTGCTTCTTTCCTATCGCCAACAGCATTTGCACTTGGAACAGTAAATTTTGCTGACTATGAGCGTGCCCATGTGGGACTTAGGTGGAGTAACATGTGGCAGGTATGCCATCATTATATTTGTGTTGTCTAGTTCCATCTGGAATCTACTTTATTGATCTAAAGATAGTTGTGTGAAGTATCATTTTGAGGGCCATATTGCAGAGTTCTTCTGGGGTGAACTTTCTGGTATGCCTGTTGATGATGGTTGTTGATGCATTTCTATATTGCTTGATTGGTTTGTACTTTGACAAGGTAATCGAGTTGTTCTTTTCATTTTTCATATATTATGCCATCTTATAGCACCTACATGCTCTATGGTAGCAATGTTTTTGTTGCAATCATTTCATTTAAGGATATAATCAGGTTAGATCAATGCCAGCTTTAACTAGATTACAAAATTCAGCAAGTTTTGAGAAAAAACATGTATGCTTTTAGAAGTAATGTGCCCTTTAATTTTGAGCAACATTTTTTATACAAATAAGTGCACACAGGTTGGTTAGAACTTACCTAACCTGCCTACTGATCAATAAATCTCAACTCACATTCAGCTGATTAAGCATTGTTCTTAACTGGTTTTGGATTGGTTAGGACAGTTCCTGATCTTGTCAACAACTGACTGCCCTCTAGGGAGTTTTATTGGGTAGTCCTAACTTTTGCGACTTCAATTTCTAA
>CAXKVX010004315.1:0-24542 GCA_964058865.1 Eleocharis quinqueflora
ATATGAAAATTATTTAAGTAATAATAATAATAGTAATAACAATAATAATAACAAAAACTATAATAATATCACTGTCACTGTCATTTTAAAAACTAATAATGATCCTAATCACAAACTTATATTAAAAATAACATAAAATACTTATATTAAAATAATATGAAATAATAAAAAAAACGACAGTCCGGTGAACGTAGCTTCTGCTTGCGCGAGATCCTGAGAATGGCCAGACCACTTTGAAGTCTTTGTACATAATCTTTTCGTGCATTTCAACAAGAGGTTGTTTCTATGACTTGAACTCGTGAGCTCCTGTTCACAAGACGACAACTTTACCGTTGTGCCAAGACTCCCCTTCAATATGAAATAATAATAATAAATAATTACAATAGAAATAGTAAAAATAGTAATACTATTAAATAAAGACATTTTTAAAAATTATACTATTAATAACAATGATTATTAATTAAATATATTGATAAATATTAATATTTAATAAATATATTTAATAAAAATAGTAAATATATTGATATGCATAATTATAAAAAAACAAGAAATAATAATTATTATTATATTATAACTATAATATTATATTATTATTAAACAATAAGATAATAATATAATAATTTGAAATGCGGATCCCACGAAAACATAACTTGGAGCAATAACTTAGCAAGATGCTTTGGGCAGTATTCGATTTACTTCGAACACTATCAAAATTTCTAAATGAGAAAAGTGCCCCTTTGAACACTCTGGTTCTCGAATTGAATTGGATGCTTCGAAAATTTCTTTGTTTTTTAATTTAGTGTTCATAAACTTACGATACATATTAACAAAAAAATCAAAAAATAAATTTGAAAATTTCTTTTAAATTAGCACTTGTTGTACTTGAATCCCAAACATCCATGATAGGGCTTTGACAAAAAATCCTTGTTATTTCTTTTTTTCGAAAATCTTGAGAGTAGCTGTCAAGAGGAATTCTTACATCTATCATACATCAGGTTCCACATGATCAATATATTACAGCTCCCCTCCCCCCTGTCTTATCATCTCGTCCACCCTCTGTTTCCTAATCCTCATGTGATTCAGCAACTCTACCCCTCCTCTAGAAACCCAACCTACCTCTGTTTCTTGTCTAAGTCAACAGTTCCGCACCCATAACAGTGCATCCTGCAATCCTCTTTCAGCTACATGTTTTGCATCAATTGGTTGTGTTGTCATCTCGAAAATGCGTTGGTTTCTCTGCCTCCAGATTGCCCAAAGTGTAGCCATCAGTGTTGAATGTTTGGTGTGGTTGTTGTGATGAGTTGCATGTGTCGCCTGGACTATGAAGTTTATGATGTCACTTATCGTCGAATTTGCCGCTACCCAGTTGGTCCCTATGATATGTCGTAGGTGGAACCAGACAGACGTCGCATAGGGGTAGAGGAAGAAAAGGTGCAGCGCAGATTCTATTAGGCACTGTTGGCACATCACGCATTGTCCATCACATCTCATGTTCTTGCGTTGCATTACATGGTGAGTTAGCAGTCTATTCTGCATCAAAAGGTAAACAAAAATCCTAACTGAAGGTGGAGCACGAGCTTTCCAAATCCAGAGCCAGCGAGGCTTTATTACTCCTGATCCTGCCAAGTTGTTGTATAGGGAAGTTGCTGAGTAAGTTTTTGATGACGTCCATTTCCATGTTATCTGATCATCTTCTTCGGAGAATTGAATGTCCTGTATCTCTTGAGCTACGGTCGTCTCTCTGTAATTGCGTGGGTGTGGTAGCAAGTCCTCAGTGAGAGGTACTGCATCCCTGAGAGATAGTTTTGGCCATTGAATACCTTGCACGATTGACGTTTGAAGAGGATAACCTGCCCAAGCATCGAACCAGAAGGCTATGGATTGACCTGTTCCAATTATCCAATGGGTACTCCATGTGAATATCGGGTAGATGCTCCATAGCGCTTTCCAGAAAAAAGAACCCCTCTTGCTCCACAGTGAAGGTCCCCCTACACATGTACCTGTCCAGTATAGTGTTTTCAGTGTGATGGTCCACATACAGTTTGGGTTGTTGTACGCCTTCCACCACCATCGAATTAGCAATGACTTGTTGTGTAGTTGCAAGTTTTTGACGCCTAATCCTCCCCATCGTTTCGGTTTGCACACGGTATCCCAGTTAAGTAGGTGTATTCCAGTTTGTTGGTCGTTCTTTGCCCATAAGAAGTTCCTACGAATCTGGTCTAGGCGTCTGATAACCCATTGTAGCAGCTGAAAGCAGCACATATGATACACCGGTATTGAGGATATGACTGAATTGATTAGCTGAAGTCGTCCACCTCTTGAGATAAGTTTTCCTTTCCATCCGTTTAGTCTCCTCTCTATTTTTTCTATTAACGGGGTGAAGTCTCGTCGGGTTGGTCTCTTGATTGTAAGTGGCATCCCAAGGTAGGAGCACGGTAGGCTTCCTCTTTTGCATGATAGAATTCCTTGCACCCTTGATATCTCGTGCTCCTGAAGGTTGAAGGGGATGAAACAGCTTTTTGATAGATTGATAGAGAGGCCTGAGATTTGTGTAAAAAGAGTTAGCATAGTTTTTTATGTTGCCACCGTCAGGTCATCCGCACCAAACACCAGAGTTGTATCACCCGCGTACTGAAGTGCTATCATTGATCGCTGTATTTTTAGGGTCAGTTGATTGGGTAGCATCGGCTCTGTAATGTGCAACATTCTCTGCAGTACATCCACTGCTAGGATGAACAACATCGGGGACAGGGAGTCAGCCTGCCTCAGACCCCTGAAGTGTTGAAAGGGCATGCCTTGTTGTCTATTGACAATAACTCATGACATGGATGTGTTTTGCAAGTCCGTTATCCATTGTATCCATCGTGGTGGGAAATCTCTGGTTTGCATTATTTTCGTGATAAAATCCCAGTGTATAGAGTCGAACGCCTTGGAGAAATCGATTTTCCACATGATATCCTTTCTACCCGAACAATTAATCTCATGTAAGATTTCTCTCAGGGTTAGAAAGTTTTCAGCAATGTGTCGGCCCTGAATGAATGTCGTTTGGTTCTCATGAATTAGGTCCGGCAGCTTCTTCTTGAGTCTGTTTGATAGGATCTTCGACCTTTCTTGAATTAGAAAAGAAAAGGCACAAAAGCAAACATTCTTGATTTAGAAAAAAAAAATAGATGGTGATATATTGCAAAAACAGATGATATGTGGATTCATCACCAAACGGCAATTCATTCATGATTTAGAAAGTTTTCAGCAATTTGAGAAAAAGAAGCTGGATTGGTGATATAAATTGTGTATACTGTGATGGTGATGAATCCACATATTATCTATTTTTGCAATGTTCACATGTCACAGGTGTGACATTATATAGGTTCAACTGATGCCTTCAAAGATGGAAGATTGGTATAAAATAATTTAAAGGGTTAAAAAGAAAAGCATTGTGTTTACTTTTCATTGCTCTCATTTGAACATGTTGGATTGCTAGGAATGATAGATGCTTTAACCGAAGCCCTCCTCTAACTATTAGATCATATTGTGCCAAAATTAAGATCTTATTTTTTATTAGGCAGGTGCATGGAAGGCTCCTCTTCGAGATTTTTTGACAGAATGGTTAGAGAGAGGTGATGAAGGGGTGCGGCAACTCCAAGGAAAAGAGGATTCAATCATGGTGACGTGGGATGTATGCCTGATAGGTGAAGCTGTGGAAGTTGGTGTCAATAGTATGGCTGAAGGGCTACTCCAGTTGGCTATATGAATAGTTGTTTTGCTTTGATGTAATGTTGTTTTTGAGGAAAGTAGGCTTGGCCTACTTAATTATATTTCATTAAAAAAAGAAAAATATTTACATGTACATTTGTTTATTTGTAGTCTTACGCATGTAAGCTATTTTTAGAGTACAATATTCTTGACCCTAATTTTCCTAACAGTGGTTTGTCCAGAATGCCGTGTTAGCTAGGAGCTCCTCCTTGATTAGGCTAGTCGGTCTTTCTTTAGCTGAGAAGATTCTCCTATTTCATTCCTTCCAGATGCTCCAGAGTGTAGCCAAAACTCTTGTGTTGGCGGTTATGTTCCATAATTATTGTGGAGTGGGATCTGGCCGTTGATTGGCCCATATTTGTCGTGCATACCCACATGTGAAGAAAAAATGATTCGTTGTTTCCGAAGAGTTGGTCGTGCAAAGGATGCAATTTCTCACCTGAGTGATGCCTCTGCGAAATAGTAGGTCTCTTGTCGGAAGGCCTTCTTTTATCAACATCCAGGCAAATATCTTGACTTTTATAGGGGCTTTGGCCTGCCATAATTTTGCCGAAGGAGTGGTTATTCATGGGTTAATTAGATAGCGTATGTGGATTTGCATGTATAGCTTCCTTGTGGTGTCCATTTCCATATTGGTGTGTCGTCTCCCTGGTGCGAGATTGATGTTTGCAGGAGGGGGAGGAGTGGTAGAATGTCTCAGAGGAAAAAAGATGGGTAAATATGGATGTTCCTTTCCGATGGTTGTCCTTGAGATGTAATGTTGTTTACTTTCTTTTATATTGGTTGCTTGTATGCAGTTGAAGTTTTTGATTGTTGTTTTGATTAAATGTGTTCCTGATATCACTAGAGGGATTGTAATAAGAGATTATATGGTTAAGATAGTTGACACATAGGTATAGGCATATCCAGGGGCGGATTCAGGATTTCCGTTAGGGATGAGCAAGATCTATCATTTTTTTACGGAGGAGTAAAATGATGCATATTTTTAAATATACATGGTTATTTTGCAAAAAAAAATTAACAAATCGTACAAATACACAAGTTTATTTTGCAAAAAAAAAAATTCAGGATGGATCGACTGTCCCTCCCTGACTTCATGTAGCTCCGCCCCTGGACACATTAGTACCATCGGTAGTGATACTGGTGCAAATCGTACATGTTGGGTGGTGCAGAGTTGATGAGATGAATATCAACTCTTTTTGGTCTACACAGTTGTAAATTTACTTCTTTTTTAGTGCAAAAAGGAAGGGGTAGAGTGTTTCCTCTACTAGTTTAAAAAAATGATCTCGTGAAAGAAATTTTTTTTCCGAGTTCTTTGTCTTCTTCCTCTTTATCTTGCAGGCCGACGAGTTGTTACTACTACAGATTCGATTTTTAATACCGACAAAATATGATCTTTAACATCATACCAAAGAGGGGTATTAAAGAGAGGGTTGTTAAAAGTTCGTGTTACTCGCTATTAAAGATGAATTTTCTATAGGGGATAATAGGGAAGCTCCGATATTAAAGTTAATTTTTAATAGCGGACCTCTACAAAAGGTCGGTATTAAAATCAATTTTTAATAGAAAACTCCTACAAAACGTCGGTATTAAATGCTAGCAAAAAATGCTGATGACAGCGATTCCAATAACAACTATTACATTGGACAACTGTTCCAATGATTTTTTTCTAGAATCTATTCAAAAAAAAATTAGACGGAAGCCCATGCTCCATTAAAAAACTGAATTTGATTTTTTTTCTAAAATGACCAAAATCATTGAGTTTCTTTTAAAAATGATCTAGAATATTATTTTAAAAAATGATCTAAAATCTTAGAATTCTTCTAAAAATGACTTAGAATATTGTTTCATATTTTTGAAAAAATAATAATTTAAATACAAGAAAACTATAAAAAAAATCATTTAGTTTCACATATTTTAAAATATTCTTCAAATATTTCTTCAATTCTTCTTCAAGTCTTCACATCTTCTTCAAATCTTCAAATAAATCATTTTCAAATCTTCAATTCTGCACTAATTTATAAGTTTTTTCAAGTAGCAAATTTGTTAGTTTTGATTGTTGAGAGATAGAGAGAAATGAAATAAAAATTAGAGATGCTATAGAAAGATGAGAGAGACAAAGAAGGGAGAGATGAAAGTGAGATCCGTGGATATTATTTGGAGTGATTTATGGGTAAGATTGATTTCAATGGACGATGCTGATTTAAGAGAAACAAGGGAGATTCGTGGGATTTTTGTTTTCTTTTTAATACCGGAACCTTAAAAATCTTCGCTGGTAAAGGTAGTTTTTAACAGCGGACTTATAATATCATTCGCTGTTAAAGATTATCAAAATTCCGCTATAAAAAGTTCTAAATCCGGTTGGGAAAATGAGTTCGCTAAAAATGAAAATTTTTTTGTTCTAGATTTTAGTATAAAAAATATTTTCAACGGTTTGAATTGATCGTTTGTAATTTGATATTTAAGATATGAAGTTGCAACTCACAAGTACCGAAATTCGATACTTGCGCACCATAATATTCACTCTTGTTTACGGATCCAATTAAAAAGATGCGAGAAATGTACGAAATAATATTCATGATTCTGTAGGAAGTGGCAACTAACCTTACCAACTTAGTTAATGGTCATTATTGATGGTTTCTCTTAACTGCATAACGTGCAACGGTGCAAGGTTGGGGTTGGGAATCTGATGCCTAAGGCTGTGCTCTCGAGTTTAAGCGGAAAGGAACAGGATGGAATGGAGACGGGTGGGAGGTTAATTTCATTACACTTTGATTTTGGAGGTTACCACTTTGATAAAATTGAATAAAAGGATTTCCCTCCATTTTCGTCCTTTATCGTTTATTTACCTAGTAAAATTGAACTCGGAAGCAAGTGAAAATAACCCCCCTCCCTTCCCCCACCCATTTATTTCCATTGGATCACAGCCTAAGTTGCTCCAATTTCCTTAGAACCAAGTACTAAGTACTAACCACATATTGAGATATCCTCTATAAAACCGACTAAATCTATCTTCCCCCCTTCCATTTGAACCAAGTATGCAAAATGAACCTAAAATAGCATTTATATAGAGAGAAGGAATCAAATAGGGGGTTATCATGTTATTCACGTCACATCAATGCTAATAAATTAAAGGAAATTTTTTTCTCGTGTCATTCAAAAATGTAGAAATTCTGATAATGCCATCCAGTTTTACTTTCTCTCAGATTTGTCTTTCAGAAATTAAATTTGCTCTCGAAAATGTCACTTTGCCTTTTTTTTTATAATTTTTGTCCTCCTTTTAAAACATAAATTAAATATCTGGACCAAAATTAGGGTTGTTACAACGGGTCGGGACGAGTACCCGTGGGTCCAACCCGGGCAGATCCACGGGTCCACGGGTTGGGCGGGGCGGGTTAGTACGGGTCTAGTAGAGTAAGGGGCAATTCGACCCGTGGTAAACCTGCACGGGTTGGACGGGCACGAGTTTGGGCGGGTCGGGTCACGAGTCGAGGCGGGACGGGTTGGGTTCCCATCGAATTCTTTTGAATTTTGGAATTGAAAAAATTGGGGAAAAATGGGTTGGCACGGATATTCCGCGGGTTTGGCACGGGTAACACGGGTTTGGCACAGGTTGGCACGAGTATGGCACGGGTTGGCATGGATTTGGCACGGGTTTGTCATAGGTTGGCATAGGTTTGGCACGAGTCGGCGAGTTCACACAAATTTGGCACGGGTAGGGCGGGTTCCCGACGGGTTTGCCACGGGATGGGTTTCTGGGAAAATGAGGTCGGACCACGGGCGGGTCAACTCGTCCGGATTTTTTTAGAACTTTAACCAAAATGATCCTTATTCTTTCTTCCTCGTAGCTACAAACTCCATTATTTCACAAACTCCATTAAAAACTTTCCTACACAGACCTTCACACCCAGCCCAAATGGAAGACCCCCCCAGCAAAAATCGAAACCACCATGACTTTCTCCTTGCCAAGCTGATCAAAATACACCCATTTATTTGACGAAAATTCGAGGGCAGACAAAGTGAGTCCCAACTGTCGGAGCTCAGATTCAACCAAAATTAAGCTCAACTTGTAGAGCTCGTTGACCTGGTCACGATGGTACTCTAAAATTGTTCAAGAGCTTAACGGAATGAGAGATTGGCTAATTTGAAGTTTCAAATTCGTGCATCAAAATCATGCTCCAGCACTGGTCGGCTTTCCTGCCCTTACTGTAGAACCGCACGACCTTCTACCTCTTTGCTGAGCAGCAAGTAACAGCTAACCCTCAGAAAAGCAAAGAGAGGAGACGAGTCTGGATTCTGTCGGAAGAGAAAGGACAGGGGCATTTTGGTCCAAATTCTTAATTTATGTTTTAAAAGGAGGGCATTAGTTATAGAAAAATGCAAAGTGGCATTTCGAAAGCAAACTCAGCTTCTAGAGGGCAAATATGAAAGAAAGTGAAACTGGATGACATTATCAAAATTTTCACATTTGTAGGTGACATGAGAAAAATTATCTCTAAATCAAATATGTCGAATCCTGCCTAAACCTCCATGAGAGGTTTGGAATTTTTTCAGATTGAATTTGTGTGTTGTAAATCTATGTCGATTTCCCTTCTTTGAATGTACAAAAATTTGTGGAGAATAAAAAAAAGTAATTATATTTTAAAGAACTTTTTTTAACCATCAAAACTGAAGAAATTAAAAATTTGCCATCCAAAACTACATTCTCTCTTAATTGTCACTCTAAAACAACATTTGCTTCCCAAATTATCACTTTTCTCATTTTAATAATTACTAAAACAATAAAAATAATAAATTTTATATTATTGACCAAACCATCCTGCGATAAGGACATGGCCATGATCCTTCTCCTTCCCCGCCGATTATTATTCTCTACCCATACCACCACATAAGAAAATTGATTATCAAACCTAATTGATTAGATATTGTTCATATATATCATATTATACGCCCAAGAAAATTATTGCCTCATTTTAATTTTATTTCAAGTCATAAAAAATAACAAAATAAACTATCCAAATTTGACTATTTAACCACTTCTTTTGATGACTATTGAGATAAAGTTAGAATTTCACAATTTTTTATACACAAGTAATTAAAAGTATTTAAAATACATCTATGGATTTACAGTTCAAAATTAAACTCCGAATAAAAAAAGCACAACAAACACCAATAAACACGCCATTGAATCCTTTCTCTATTGCAAATTTTATAGTCTAGAGATGAAGAAAAAATCTGAGGTTCAACGCACTTTTGCCCAAAATTGCTCTTTAACATGAGGTACAACCCTACTTACAACCTATGTCCACCTTAATCCATTTGCTTTCCCAAGCTTAAAAACACTCAGATGATACAGTTAAAAACAGACTACAGACCTAAATCAACGACAGAATTGAAATCAAGAGAAACTTGAAAAACTTCAGAAAATTCTCTAATTAAAGATTCATGAGCTGCATCACTCAGCCTAGAATCCATGTCCTCACTAGTATCAGTTTCTGTACCAAATAATAACTGCTTGAGACTGGTGACTTCTTTGTCTTTTATGCCACATGGTACAATGTGTTTAAATGGGGTTAAATCTGCAGTAACATTTAGTGCTAAACCGTGATAAGTGACCCATCTAGAGGCACGAATTCCAATGGCAGCAATCTTCTCATTTCCTGAATAGAGATTATAATAGAAAGCAACTCATCATGCCATTTTTTTTATCTCAAAGAATGCTAATATTTGGAAGGACTGCAAAAATATTTCTGAAATATTAAACATAGCACTAACGTGGGATCAGAAGCAGATGACCAGAGCACCTCTTTCACACAAAAGAACAGTACCACAGACCCCAAAATATAGCAGTAACTATTCATTTTATTTTATTTTCCTATTTTCAGAAGCATAATTGTGTGAAGAATAATTGTATCGTAGTGAACATATATGTTAATTGTAAAATGCTCATGAATTGTATCAGTTATGATTGGTGCTGGCATATGCTGGTTGCTATAACTGGAAAAATCAATGACCTGAGCTACCTGCCAATATGCTCAAAGTAGAACAATACATCCACTAAACTGTTTCTCTCGTCTATTGGAAAGCCAACCCTGACCAAAATCAACCATACAGATGGATGACAGAAAACCTGACCTGAGGAACCAGTATCAACCTTACTGAACGAGTTTGAGCTTTACTGCAACACAACTGCATTATGTCAGGAGACAGGAGTTGTGGCCTCTGGTCTGATAATTCTGGATAAAAGATGTTAGCAGTTTGGGACTAAAGGCTTTGTAATTGTTGCTGTAAAAATTATAGCAGTTTGAGCTTTCAAGTCAAATTCTCAGGTCTCAGCTTATTTTTTCTAGCAGCTCAGACTCCCTGTTTATGACCTAACTCCTGCCTCAAGTTCCTATCTCAGCCCGAAAGAGGCTGCAAAGTGCAAACCAAGCAGTCATAACCCAACATGCTGAAACCCAAACCCAACATGACATGCAGACAGAGAAGGATGGTTTTACAAGAATGAATAAAGGGGAAAAGAATTAATAACCAGGGATCAACTTCGAGAGGTACTGACCTGCTGAATTTAAAGCTACACAAGAATGTACACACAGAAACACACAATAAGGCAATGGACTTACCAACCCAGACCCCAGTCAAGCCTTTAAGCCTTGATGCATTAATTGAAAATGAAGATGAGAGGGCCCGAATAACAACTTCTTCAAGGCACCTTAAGTACCAATGCAAATCCATTTGGTAGTACCTTAGATTTAATATCGGATAAATAACAATCTGCAAAAAATGATAAACAACAGAATTGGTACAAAGAATATGATAATATGAAATAGATTAGGTCCTAAATCCTGATTAGTAAATTTAACAATTCCTCCAGTAAAAAGTAAAACAATCAGCTAAGCAACTAAACATAATTTCATTCCCAATCAAATTCATGGGATTTCCAATCTTAAGTATGCTATAAACGTTATGCCACATTAAAAGCATGTAGTTGATCAACTCTTCCACAATCAAGCTTCTATCTAAGCCTCTTATTTACACAAACAATTCAATGAAACACCAAAAGAGCACCTAAAGAATAATAAAATGATGCCAACATAGTAGCAAAGCAGAATTTCGTGCAATTCCCAATTTTTTGGATACTCATTATGATAGTTGAAAGTTGAAACCAATGGTAACAATCTGAGCCATATCAAACATTGAAATAATATAAATCTGCATCTATGTATGACATACCAGTTTAAAAAGTGCAAAATTAATTACCTGTCCTGGGCCATGATACGTGACCTCACCTCCACGCTCAGTACGATAAACTTCAAAAGGAGCATTATTCATATCAAAATTCATATGCTCCTCCAAGCTTCCCGTACCCAATGTGTACACAGATGGGTGCTGAAGAACTATAACAGTGTCCGAACTATCTTCTTCCTTTTCTATTAAAGAATATTTTCTTTGCACAAGTGATTTTTGCCATTCCCATGCTTTTTTGTATGGTATGAGCTCTTTGTACAGATTGAGGCATTCACACCTGCAATGCCAAACACAGATACAAATTTGGTACTTGTTGAACTTATGTGAATGGCATTCACACCTACAATGCCATTCACATTCAGTTAAGATAAAAGGATTTCCACCAATAATTTGGTACTTGTTGAACTTATTGGAGATACAAATCGGCATTATGGGTATGATAGTGAAATAATGTCATACCAGTCAGCTCTTCAGTGGTTGAAAAAAGCACAACTTTTTTTTCAGCCTGATTTAAAATAATAATCTTTTAAAGCCCTGGATGAATGTCAATCAAGTAGCCTTCTGTTATGCACACAAAATGTTTTGAGAAAATTCAGATGTATCATGTGCTCAGCTAGACTGGACCATAGCAAGTGCCTGATCTGATGTGATTGTAAGCTAAATACAATGGTGGTTATTGGAGCAAATTAGAAGTAATTTAATTTTGATGAAGTTCACTGATTAACAAAGCAATTCCATACTGGATGACAGAAGCTTTCTCCAAATTGACAAATGAAATTCTAAAAGGAAATAAAACTAACACCGAAGCTCTACTGACAAATAGAATGAAAATCTAAATGCAAATTAGCCCAAAGAATAACTTCATGTGCACCAATTCAGCCCCCAAAAGAAGCACTAAAGCAATCAAATACTGACCTTCTTTTAGTGGCATCATTTACATTGACGATTGTTCTAAAATCGTCAAAAGGAACCGTATCCGAACAAATAGCGCGAGAAAACGAAAGCGAACTGCGTGAACAGCTGCTTTTGTTCTTGTTCTTATAAGAAGGAGACGCGATCAGAGAACAGGAGGAACTACTCAAGATCATTCCTTCAAGCGGAGATCGATCAGTCGAAGGCGCCGGGGTTCCGGGGACCACTTTGACACCTCTCTCTTCCCTTCTTCTCTGACACCGCCGGTCAACCTGACCGGAGCGGCGAATCGATCGGGGCAGCGACTAGATAGATACCCATACGGAGAATCCGATGAGATAAGAGGCGTTCTAATGGGCTAAAAGCCTAGAAACGAACGCGAAATTAGAAGGCTGCATTCGCTCCGGTTTTTTTAATAATAAAAATTAAATAAATAAAAGATAATTAAACATAAAGATTGAATTGAAAGCTTCTAAAATAGCATAGATCAGGGTTCTCAACTCTGGCATATGTTAGATGCTGCAGGATTTTGGAGGAAAACAAATAGATCAGGGTTGCGAACTCTGGTCTATCACATTTTTTATAGGACAGTGTTGTGAACACCGTCTTATACTTTTGTTGTCAGTTCGAGTTAAAAAAAATGGTCCGAGAGATGCAATTAAAGTCCAAGATTGACAACACCGTCCCCAAACATAGGCCAGGGTTGGAAACCCTTGTCTATGCTATTTTTGAAACTTTTAATTCAATCTTTTTGTTTAATTATCTTTTATTTATTTAATTTCTATTATTAAAAAAATCGAGCATTCGCTCAACGTTCTAATAAAATAACATAATTTTTTTGAATCATATCATTAATGATCGAAAGTCGTGTAGAGAATCACCCCTAATAATATTTAATTTAAGCAATTAACACAATTTCAAAGTTATAGAAACTAATTTGTAACTTAATCAAATGCACTACAAGTTAAGTATAATACTACAACAATTCAAGCAATTTCTCAACTATAGTTTATAGCAAAATAAAATAAAGTAAATAAAGAGTTAAGAAAGCGCAAACAATACAAGTCACAAGAACATCGAAATTTTAACGGCGTTCGAATATTGACCATCATACTCTCCGGGACTTTCAACCCCCCGACTTGGTAATAGAGTTGAGCCGATTTCACTAATGAACAAAGGTTCTTGTACAAAGCCCGAGATCTAGCTCTATTACACAAAGGAAGAGTCTAGACCCGTAAAGAAACACAAATAGAGGATTAGATGATAGCAAGCACTAATCTCACACAAGCTTATAGCAAGTTTAGATCAAGGAGATTGAGTATTTAATGTTTTGCAAGTTGAGCGGTTGAAAGCTTTAATGGGGGCTGAAAATTAGGTCTAGTATATTGAATGAATGAGTTGGAGAGAGAAGATAAGGGATCCCATATTTATAGCAGCCCCCAACAGCTTGAATTTGTTTTCTGAGTTAAAACATTATGTAACGGCATGAAACGTTATACAACGTTTTGCCAAAAAAACTGAATTACAGCTGTCAGAAAAATGACTGTTATTTTGAATCATGTCAAGCAAAACGTTACACAACGTTATATAACGTTTTGATCTATTTCTGTGAAATTTGATCATAACGTTATATAACTCTATACACCGTTATTTAGCGTTCTGATCTATTTTCACAAGAAATAAATCATAACGTTGTATAACTTGGTGGAGCCTTATATAACGTTTGGTCAAACTTATGAAACGTGTTCTAGACTTTTCAAACGTTACAGAACTGAGTTTGGCCATTTGAAATTGCACAGATAAGTATAATGTTACACAACGTTCTGAAACGTTATATAACATTCTGGTGAAATTTTAGCAGATGTTCTAGACTTTTCAAACGTTACAAAACTGAGTTTGGCCATTTTCATTCGCACAGATAAGTAAACCGTTACACAATGTTCTGAAACGTTGTATAACATTCTGGTGAATTTTTACCAGAAGTTCTGGACTTTTGAAACGTTGTGCAACTGTGTTCTGTTTCCAAATTTCAATATAAAATTTATAACGTTATATGGCGTTGTATAACGTTTCAGGTAATTTCTGTTTTTGTTTCAAAATTTCTATATAAGGAGGATAACATTATATAACGTTATAGAGTGTTATATAACGTTTCAGCTAATTTCTATATTTTTCACTTGTTTGACTCAATCTCTTTGATTTAATTTTGTTATAAGCTTGAGAGAAAATACCCTACAATATTTAAAGTCTTGATTATTCATTGTTGATATTTTATTGGGCTTCCCTCTTGATTCTTGTAACTCTTTTCTCCTTCAAACGACCCTGAATGAAATATCTTACTGGAAACTTGTTAAATACAAATTTAGTTTTGCAAATCGACAAATACGAGACATTGTTTAGTACAACAATCTCCCCCTTTTGGCAATTTGCAAAACTATTCATATGAGCAAATATTACCATTGAACAATTTTTGAGGTTTTCTTTTTTAGTGTAATTTTGTCCGGTTCCAATATTCTCCTCCTTTTTGGAAATCGACAAAGGGGTTAAATTTAGCTAATTTGTTCCCCCTCAATTTTTGCATATTAAGGGATAAACAAGATAATAGGCTCCCCCTTAATCTATTACGGAGTAAAAAAAATTTTTTGCAAGAAATCCATTGTACAAGAGAGCTCCCCCTCAATATTTTAACCAAGCCCCCATCAATTGAACATGTTTTACCCTTAAGAATTTTGCAAGAGAATAAGACAATCACATGCATGCAATAAAATAGGATAAAATAACAAAATAAGCGCACATAACGCATACATCATAAAGTCTACTAATGGCTCGAAGGCCAATACATCAAACATAGAAATATTAAAAATAACATAAGATACTTAATTGTTTGAAAAATAAAAAAAATTCTAGAGTTCTTAGACATAGCAACACAAGAGAAAATATATGACGTAAACGATGTCATGCACTCGGGTCAACATCCATGGTACTCTCCAATGCTCCCGGCTCATTGTCATTCCCGAACATCTTGACCCACCTCACGGCTAGCTTGTGAGCATCCTTGTAGTCCAAGCGAGCGAACGATTCAATGGATTGTGCTTGTTCCTTCATGTCTTCCATCCTTTGAGCAATGTTGTAAAACCCGTGAAATTCTGTACAATTAAAAAAAAACTACCTAAATTAATTTGTTACTAAACTAAAAGTCATATAACGGATTATACGTTTCGTTCCCAAATCAAAACGACCCGCAACAAAATCAGGTGTATGAATTTAGCCTCTGCAGACCCAAGATCGAAATTTATAAATGCTAAGGATCAGTTGTAAACCGTGCTGTAGTAGGATTAGACTCATTGGGTCATGGTTGGATCTGGCAGTTACATGCCACACGTTGGTATATAAAGAAGGGGCCATTCTCCTAATCCCACTAACTCTCATTCTCTCTCCATCTCTGTTGTTTTGATGTTCTGCGCCAGATCAAGAAGGACGACCCATAAGCGACCCGCTGAGTTAATTTTTACTTTGTGGCAGCAGGTTACCACATGAAAACCTGCACAAGCAACGCCACATTGACGATCCCACTCACCCTACCCTCTCTCCCTGACCCTCGTCGCACCACGACCTGGTCTACCCCCTTTCTCGGCTATAAAAGAAACCCTTGCTCCCCCTCGAAAACCCGGTTGATTTTTGGTATGCTCATGTGCTGAGTTGTAGCCTATGTACTCGAAACAATTCTTGATTTTTTTTAGTAAGGAGAAGATACAAAGGGGAGTAGGAGGAAGGGGAAAAGGGCCAGAGAAGTGGTGGTGGGGCGGTGCGGTCTCCCTCGTGACCCGTTTACGACTCTATCACGCTTACTGGAGATTTAGTAGACTCGGACCCACACGCAGGGGACGAGACCCATACTGTTGTATACGACGCTGAGGTCAGCACGGACGCAGCAGATCCTTCGATAGAGTAGCTAGCGCTTCATTCCAGGTGTGGATTCCTGGGGATTATATTCATTTCTCTCTCTTAATTAGGACCTACCAGTCTTACCTAAATTGAACTGCGGTACCAAGATACCAACAATTGTTAATCATGCCTGTAGATCCTGAACTGTCATGATTGCATACTGGTAATTGGACCAACTATTTAGACCAACCTGCATTACATGTCATTGCACCTCATCTTGCATGTAAGATCCGATATACGGATCATATAGGTTATTAGCTACTTATAGGTAGATGCGTATAATATATTATTCTATGTATACTCGTTGGAAGTGATGAGAGTCGGGCCGGTGATCACCAGCCGGATGTGTGGCGTGAGGGCATCGTGACGGGTGGATTACGTACGCAAGCTAAACGCCCGTGGGATCCCCCCGTCGGGATGTCTACATAGACATTCGGCTGATGCTAATCAAACGTGATCATCACTTGATGGCACGTAGTGCCAGTTCGAGAGTTTTATTTCTAAGATCCTTATTAATACAAATATTATAATACTCCTCTTTGAGTGATTAAGGTTCGGTTTCTCAGTTTAGAGTATGCGTGTCATATGTGAAGTATTGGAGCTATTCCGTTCATTATATTTCTATTAGCTGATGTTTCGAGATCTCCTAATATTCGAAGGGCTTCCTCCTTTGGCCCCTGGTTGGTACAGAGGAAGTCTGGGGCTCCCCTTTGGCCCATGGTTGGTACAGGGAGTTCCCTTTATTGTTATTATTCAAATGGGTAGTCGGTTCCATATTTCCGTATGACGGCTGAGACCGAGAGTTTAATTTATTATCTTATCTTTGTGAGAGTAGGTTTCTCGGTTCGCTTTTTGACCGAGTGTGTGCTTTTTGCAGCCGCTCTATTCTACCAGGGCGTTTCGTTCTGGAAACTCAGATTTAGTTGGGCCGTGGTTGATCTGGGACCCGCCCGACAATACCCTCAGGCTTGTGGTTACGACCCGTCTGAGGGGGCGAATCCTGAAGTCCTACACCGGGGTTTTCTAATTTGACAAATCGTTTCTTTGTCTGGGAGACTTGATATTATTCATCTTACTACCTATATATACTATTATTCCTCATAATATTTTGGGTTTCTTCCTCGTATCGTCTTTTGGATAGATTTGATTATACAAATGGATTAATGGTGGACAGATGCACATTTAGGTGTAGTATTTAAATGTTAAGTTAATCACAGTAAAAGTGAATGGTCCAACTTTGAATCGGATATAATCTCAAAGGCTGGACCTTAATCCACACTGAGTAATTTTTATAAATTACTCACGTTTCACGGTTGGTTGTGGGGTCCAAGTAAGGAGCAGAAGATCTTTTGATGTCCAGAGGATAGCGTTAGGATGGAGTCCCCGGCGTCTTTCGCTTGCTTATCATTTCGTTTGTTTCCTTTTGATTCTTTTGTTAGGATTAGTTTGTAGTAGGTTAGTTAGGGTCGGTCCCACGTCCTTTGATGGGATCGTCCTCCTCTGTATGTATTTTATTTTTGTTTAGCTTCCGCTGTAAACTTTGTGTTCAGACGCTGGATTATATATATATATATGTATTTGTTGGATGTTCATGTATTGTGTGTGAAATGTGTGCTTTTCCTTAAAATTAAGTATAATAAATTAGTCAAATCTGAATCATCTAATGAATAATTAAGCCTTTCGTGTACTTGTAATCAAGTACACGTGGCGGGATTAATACCCCTAAGCTAGTCATTATTTCTGGGGTGTGACAAATGTCACCATATTGTTTGGCTAGACCCGCTTGATTTTTGGCAATTGTGATTTGTTGTTGATGCATCTCAAGTTGCTTATCCAAAATTGTCTTGTTTTGAGTCTCAAGGCGATCAAAGCGCTCCATGGTAGAATGCACAAATTCGTTGAAGTTTTGAGAAATAGGTTAAGGTTGAGGAAGTGCATTACCACCCAATTGGTTTGGTGGTGGAGCGAGGTTTGGATCGGTGAATTGATTTGGAGTAGCATCCGAATGCTTGATCCAATCATTTTTCGCATTGTGAGTAGGGTAATATTTGTTGCCCTCCTTCATCCACCCAATTGTGTCCATAAGGTGCCAAAGGTTGATGGGTCGGGTAAAAGACACATTGGATTGAGTTTGCATGCTCAAGGCGTGGGTGTCTACGCCTTGCGATATGATAAGGCGGTGAATAACATGGCTATAAGGAAAGGTTGCAACGGTTGAAGCAACTTCACATCCCTTCATGTGAGAAAGAATGATGATGGGAATATTGAAGTTTCGGTTTAGGCTAATGAGGTGACGAAGGTAGAAAATGTTGTTGTATTGGACGTTCGTTTTGATATCCGCCTTAGGTATGAGAATGTTGTTCACAAATAGGAAAGCAAGACGGTGTACGGAGGGGAGACATGTGGAATAAAAGTCCTCGTATGGATCTTTGTTGAACCAAGCCCGGTATTGGACGTATGTTTCTTCGGACGGTTTTGGCCATGCACTTGGCTTAATATACAACTCCTCTAAGTTAGGGTCATTTGACAAACCGATGGCATGGGCAATGGTATCCATGGTTACTGTTATTGGTTTACCCCCAATATATGACATAAACCCAAAATTGGATTCAAGAGGTACCAAATTGGCGTAAAACGCCTTAACAATTGTGGGATGGTACGGGGTGTCACATTCTATTAACGGTTGCATGCCCCAATGCTTAACAAACGCCTCAATTTTTGTCCTTTCCCATTGAGGTAACACTCCAATCCAGGTAAAGAAAAATACCTCGGCAATTTTTCGTGAACCGTATGCCTCAAATTTGGTCCATACATCATGATCTACTAGAGAACAAAATAACGTTATTTAGTCTGAATATCTGTTGTATTGAGTCTTAACTAGTATGACCATATCTTAGTTAGTATGAGAACAAAATAACGTTTGATTTTCGAACGGACGTAACTTTTGACTCGTAACTTCGATTTGTGCGTATGAGCACTTTTCGGAAACGACACAACACGACGCACACACTTTACAGGGGTTTCATCCCGTACGGGGGTTTCACCCTGTAACGACGCTGTTTTGACTCCCAAAATGCTTCTAAAGCTTGAAAATCACATTTTTTTGTTTTTCTCCCTTTTTTTGCTCAAATTTTCTCTAAAAATACTTCAAACATTGCAAAAACATATTTGAAACAACTAGTACGAACACTTGTTTTATTTAGTATGCACTCCATGATTTTTTTGCAAAACACACATGAAACAGTGCAAAAAAAGATTTGAAACAATTAGTTTGAACACCTCTTTCAACAAGTTTGAACACCTGTTTTATTTAGTCTTAACACCTATTTTGTTTAGTTTGTGCCTCATTTTGTGCAAAACAGACTTGGAACAATTAGTATGAACATATATTTTATTTAGTCTCAACACCTTTTTATTTAGTATGAACACATGTTTTATTTAGTATGTGTCTCATATTTTTGTGCATAAATGACTTGAATAAGTGCAAAAATAGACTTAAAAAACTAGTTTGAACACCTTTTTTGTTTAGTCTGAATATCTGTTTTATTTAGTCTGAACATATGTTTTATTTAGTCTGCACCCACGCATTTTATGGAAAGCATGTTTAACAGTGTGTAGGGTGGAAACGTTTAGAATAATGCGCGCAGTTCAACTTTCCATTTTGTTCACTTTGACTGTTTGACTGTTCTCTTTTAGAAGCGCTTTGACTGTTTGACTTTTCATTTTTAGAAAGTTAGTTGGAGTATTCTGACGAAGTACAAGAGTTGATGTATAGTTAGTCAATCCCAAAAAATTATTATTCCGAATCAATTTGGGCAAGATTTTAAAGGGCAGATTATCAACAAAATATAAAGAAATTAAGAATCTAAATCTACTAGAGATTTACTGCATGCATCAGGCATTGCCATATTAAGCTCTTTGTTTTACTATATATTTTAGCGCATAGATTATCTTCAAACCCATCAATACATTAGTTCAAGAGTTCTAGAAGAAAGAAAGACATGGCAGATATTCTCAAGCTCTTAGCTATCTTCGTCATTTTCGCTTGTTTCCTTAATTCAGGTTTTTTCTTCCATTTAGATTTGCCTTTTGTGCACTCTTTTTCAAGCCTCATTTTTTTCCCCAGTGCATAATTGAGATAAAAAAGATATGTCAGAGAAAATGATATGAGATTTTGCAAACATTATTTGAACTACTTAGAAGGTGCAGGTTCAGAAAATTATTATTCAGGTGCTTAATTTGGGAAATTTGATAGGATAATTTGAACTAAAAATATTTTCTTTCACAGGTAATGCACAATGCTCTCTGTCAGATATAGTGATAACTCAGCTTCCAACGGCGAAACTCGTTTGCGGCCAACCAGAATACGAAGTCACGGTAACAACAACATGTCCATGCATAGAGCACAGTGTCAAGTTGAACATCACCAACTTCCAAACCGTCGAGCCGATCGATTCGAGTATTCTCAATAAAGATGGTTATCTCAATGGCATGATGCCATTGCCGGGTTTAGGTCTCAAGTTCAAGTATGCATCAAGTGCCATGTTTGTGTTCAAACCGGTCTACTCAGAAATTAATTGCACACCACCGGTTTAGGATGTTTCTCTTTAGTTTATGTTGTAACCAACTGTTTAGAATAAAAAGTTTATGAGATGAATAATAGTTGCTTATTATACAATCTAAAAAAATAATAGTTGCTTTGTTTTGGAAGTAACAGAGTATAATCATGACTTGGCTACCAATGCTACTTGCACAATTTCTAAGTTGCTCTCCTCAAGTTATCTCTTGAATGTCAAATATCAAATTATGTTAAATTCACCGGGTATATGCGTTAAAGTTCATGCGTTGTGACTTGTGATTTCATGAATTAGATAAGGGCAATGTCTTGGGAGACTTTGAAACAGTGGCAGAATGAGAACATCGAAGAGGCTGATTTGTAAGTGTAAATTTAATTTTAATGTTATAAAAATGATAAAATTTAATATTAATCAAATTATATACATTTTTAATAATTTTTTTTATTTTTAATCAAAATTGTATCTACAAAAATTCATGAATTATACAAGGGGTTATGTCTCTTGGAGGCTTTAAATTTTTTCGCATATTTGGTTTGTGGCAATTTGCTCCCGAATTTTTAATTTTGACAAACATCTTCCAAACTATGAAATGACAAAAACACTTCTAGATGATAGTTTCTCATGTAATGCTCAACTTCAAACACAAATGATCATAATACACTTGCATGTATAGTATAATGTTTAATTTATTTATGCATTAGGGGTTATGTATAATGTTAACATTATTCATAATACATAACAAGTTTGCAATTTACATTTTTTTCTTTTTTGAAAAATTCACTTCATTATGGGTTAATAAATGTACATAAAACTAGATAACAAAATACTCTTGATAGATTTAGTATTTAGGGTTATTTAATAAATGGTCTTTAAAAATTAGTATTTTTTATGAAATTTGAGGGCCTGACCCTTATCTTTTCCTCAAAAAAAAAATAGTATTTTTTAATTTCATGAATCGTAATACTTTATAATATTTAAAATGAAATTTAAATTATACAATTTATTATTAAATATTTTTTTCTATGTATATATAAATATTTTTATCAATCATATTGATGTATAGCGTTTCATGCAAATAAAATGAATCATACCAACAAAACAAATGAAAAATGTGATATGAATTACGAATATTTAATCGACATATTTATTTTATAAAACATTACAAATTTTGTAGATGAAAAATATGTAACATAAATAATTTTAGTATTATACTATACATATGCAGAAACATTTTGATCATTTATACTTAGATTTTAGAATTAAATGATAAAATATTATATATGGATGTCATTGTCATTCATCTTATATTTCAGGTGAGTACTCAGGGGTGCACAAAATATTCGGGATCGTGACTCGTTCGTGTTCGACTCGCTAACAACTCGTTTGTTAACAGCTCGAATTGTTAACGAGTCGAGCCAACTCGTTAATAAACGAGCCGATCTCGAGCTATGACCAGCTCGACTCGTGTAAGTATCAAGACCTTAACGAGTTAATCTGGACCGTCGAATTGGTAATCACCATATCTAAATAGATCTTCACCACAGAGAATTTTCACGATTTTATAAAATTATTGTGTTTTTTAAAACTATTTCGTCATTTTTCTTACAAACAAGCTACAAACGAATCATATGAGCCAGCTCGAGTTAAGAATTTCAGCTCGTGACCACTTGTAGTAACGAATCGATTCAGATCATTAATAAACGAGTTGAGTTTGATCCAGCTCGCTCGAGCTCGGCTCGTTTACACCCCTCTACTTATTCAAATTAAAATTCTAAGAGATATTTTTTTCACGAACAAAAATTAGGAGCTCTTCCGTGGCATTACCTCAAATGTATAACAGTATAAGATAATAGATTTTCCAATAGGCCGGATTAAGATAAAACTCTAACCAGCAAATAGGACACGACAAAGCCCAGAAACTGATTCGACTCTGAATTGAGGAATTAAATATTAATGAACCAAGCTCAGATAATTTGAAGCACAATCCCTGCACCGAGAAACACAGAGAAAATTGTTATGAGCTTGCCTAAACAAAGCCTGATATTTTACAACAGGAACACGTAAATTTGTTGTGTTGAAATAGATGTTAAGATCATTCATATACATCGATAGATAATAAATGATCAACAAGCAGTGATTCACAAAGTATTATATATATTTGGCCATATGAATTCAATGGATCAGATCTTAGAACAAATCACAAAGAGATAATATACCGAATCAATTTTGGCAAGATTTTAAAGAGCGAATACCAACATAATATAGGGAATTATGAATGAAAATCTACTAGAGATTTACTGCATGCATCAGGTATTGCTAATTATGCTCTCTGTTTATTCTATATATTAGCGCACAGATTTTCTTCAAACCCATCATTACATTAGTTCAAGAGTACTAGAAGAAAGAACAAAAGACATGGCAAATATTTTCAAGATCCTAGCTATTTTTGTAGTCTTCGCTCTTGTCGTTTATCCAGATTTTTCATACTTCAAATTTTACTTTTGAATTTCGATCTTTTCTGAGCCTCAATTTTTGTTTCCAAGATACTATGTAATTTCTTTCTCACAAAAAAAAAAAAGAAAGCCTAAGAATCAGAGACTGCTTATTATTATTATTTTTTGAAAAAACAGAGTCGGCTTAAAATTACATTACTAAAATCATCTTGATACAGTAAAAAAAAAGAACAACACAAAATATATAACAGAGAATGATTGGGACGAGTTTTGCTACGATAATTTGAACCAAATTTGAAAAAAAAAAGTTATTCAGGTACATTATTTTGACAATTGGTAGCAATTTGAACTAGAAATCTTTTCTTTCCCAGGTGATGCCAGTTATTGCTCTTTTGAAAATATAGAGATACTGCAGAGGCCGACAGGAGAAACTGTTAGCAACCAACCCGAATTCCTGGTCACCATAAGAAATACATGTCCGTGCCAACAGAGCAATGTCAAGTTTTACGTCAGCGGCTTCCGAACAGTAGAGCCGGTCCCTCCGAGCATTCTAGATAAAGATGGTTTTGTCAACAACATGATGCCATTGCCGAGCGACGGGCTTACGTTCAGGTATGCATCATCAGATGGCATGTTCCCGTTCAGGCCGATCAGCTCGCAAGTTTCTTGCTCTTAAGCAATGCATGGAAGAGTTTGGGTCTGTTTACAATTTAAAGCTAACATTTTAGAATGCTTGGCTTTAGTTTATATTGTTTGTACCAGTTTGAACAGAAAATATTATGAGATGATAGAATGGTTGTTTTCTTTTCTTCTAAGTTAAAGCAACAGAGTATAATCATGCCTTTGGTACCAATGTTTCTTGCACAATTTCTAAGTGATTCTCTGTGGAATGGAAAATACCAAACTATTTCAGTGGGTATATATGTCTAAATTTCGTGCTTTGTGATTTCACAAATACATAATATGTGCTTCAAAATTAACAAATACTAGAATCTTGGGCTTTCTTTTAATTAACCATTTTCAATAAAAAAAATGAAATAAAAATAAAACATGAAACATAGCATGAAATAAATTAACAAGGGGCATTGTATATTTTTCGTTCCTTACGCTTCATATAGGTACAGTGACATCATTCACAAGAAATTTACAATCATTAATTCCCACAAGTATGTTTTATCAAAAAAAAATTCCCACAAGTATGTTCTTGTGTTGAATTTCAGTAAGATATAGTCATTAATTCTCCAATTATTTCTAATTTAGTGAACAGATTTGGTCATTGACTTCGGGGAAACAGAACATTGGAACTAAAAGGTAAATAATAAGTTATTTTTGTTATTAAAATAATAATATTAATAATAACAAAATAAATTCTCTTTTGTACATAATAACAATAATAATAGTAATAATAATAGTAATAATAATAATAATAATAATAATAATCAGTTGCAAAAATTGTATTTACCGTCCTCCAACCGAACATAGTTATAAGCGTGACTACAAACATAACATCTGTATATAATGACAAAAAAAAAATATGAGATATACACATCAAAAGTGCCAAGGAGTACCCCCAAGTAAAAGAAAAAAATGAAATGGCAACACCTGTAAAGCTTATTCAAGCCATTGCTCTCTTCTACTTTCTCATCGGAGGTTT
>CAXKVX010004316.1:0-17434 GCA_964058865.1 Eleocharis quinqueflora
ATCATTGTAGCCAGATGTATATATGTATATGTATATGTATGTATATGTATGTATATGTATGTGTGTGTGTGTGTGTGTATATATATATATATACATATATATATATGCTAGGGTGTTCCTTGAAGTACCAAATAGCTCGTACTTCACTCAATAAAGTAAACAAAATAATTTAATGGAAGCATTGAGTTGATATGCCATATAATATTTAAATTACCGTCAATTTAACTGCTATGATGATTTGGTACCAAAATCAAATATGGTTTCATCATATAATATCAAGTTATTAATAAAATATCCCAAAAAATATTAAATTTAAATTGGATGTTCAATTTTTCAAGTTATATTACAAAATAAGGAATAGTCTTGTTCAATTTCGGTTTTCTAAGACTAAATGTAGCTAGGAAAAAATGGAAATGCGATAATAAGAGTTATTTTGTTATTTAATTTTTATTTTCCTACAAAAATAATGTAATTTGAATTTAGGATTCTCTCCTTTATGATTGAATAGTGTATTCAATATTAATTTTGGCTGATCAGATAGCTATAGGGCTGTTATTGGATGTGTTTCAGTCCATGTCCAGCTCAGTCCGCTGATGAGGAGTTGAAGTCTATGACCAAATTAAGTCCATAATTATCTAGTAATATTCAGTTAACGTTCAATTCATCTTATAATCGAATAATGTCCACTATTTGTCCATAAGCTAACCATGCAGGCCTGATTCTGGACACCACAATGCACAGTCCTCTTTAAATGAAAGTTCTTTCATCACTGTATTGAATATCTTAAATTTCTTTGTGGGAATAACTTAGTTCTCTATCTGTAAAAGAGAGAGTTAGAACTTGATTGATCTATTGAGATGTTTGAACATATTTTTATTTAATCTCACATTGAGTCCGCAATTAGTCCATAATTTGTTCATAATTTCTCCACAATTAGTCCAGTTCAGTTTTAGCAATTGAACTTAGACTGAACTTCAACAAAGATCAAGAAATAATTCATTTCATAAAGGTTCAATAATGTTCAGCCCATTTTATTCACAGACTACTCTGTTCATTAACAGCCCTAGAGAGCTAGCGTCTTATACATTTCACAAGAGACCAAAATCGAAGTTAAACTATAACTGATATCAGATGTGGCTGATACCTGAAAACCTTGAGCATACTATAAAATTAAGTTGTACATGTTGGGTGCAAATTAATTAGATAGGTAGAGTAAAAACCAAAATTCTAATTAGTTGTAATTATTTATGTATAAGATTAAAGGTAATTAAATTAAATAGCAGAAGTCGAAACTTATTTTCCATCTTACTGAGTTCTTTGTTGATGGAAGAAGCGTGCACCTTGCTGTAATTATTTTCCTTTTTTTCTCGATTTGTTAGCTAACGGATCCTTCTAAGAGAACACATACATGTGCTATTTCTTTTTCTTCGACTCACGAATGAAAATCTAGGTACTTTGTTGTTAATGGAGAGAGAGCAAGAGAGTGTTCTAAGTGCAACACATTCACACCTAACACACATGTATCCCTTGGAGACATGACATTTATATATTAGTGTTAATGTATTTTGGATAGATCTCGTAATTAATGACAAATATTCTAGCAAATATTTGATGCAATATTCTCTATAATTTCTTTTCAAATTGTGCATATAATTGCTCAAAACATGTACACAAAATATGTTATTATTTGCATGGCAAGTCTGCAAGGAATCAACCAAACAAGACATCACTTCTGCCTCTGGAAACCATTTCTTGCAACCCGCAAAGAATTCTTACGGCTTGCAAGAAATGGTTCTTGGCATGTTTTGTTTAGTTTATTGATCCAAAATTAATTGAATTAGTTCAAATAATATTTCTAACTTTTGTCTTAACACTAGCGCCCGTTAAATCAAATACAATTGGTTCATTAACAATTACAATGAATTTATTTTAATTATATTTGCATTCGTATTCAAAATTTTAATGAAATACGTATCATAACATTTCTTAATTAATCACATATCTTATATCATTCAATATAATATTAATAACAGTATTAATAATATAGCATCGTAATTCATAAATTTTATTTATTAAATTTTACATCTCAATCCACCAACAGAATTAAGCAATGCTGTACACATCGAGCAGACACGATGGAAGGGTCTAGTCGAGCAAGTTCAACATAGTATTCTTATAAAATGAAAAATAAATGGTTCAATCTCTTACACTCACATGCACTCTCTGCATAATTTAATTTTGATTCCCTGCTACAGTAGCAGTTGAACGAATGAGTATCAGTCTATAGATTTTTCATCTTTTGGTACCACCAAACTAACAGGTACTCGTACACTAACAAATTAAAAAATGGAAAGAAAATAGAGATAGTAACAGCTCATAGTACTGTACTGTACACAATAGAAAAACAGATAGAAAGTGAGATACTGGTGCATCCTGATACTGATATACTGGTACTGAAGAGAAAGCAGTGAATATTTAGAAGTGTGAGAGAGCGTCGGCTTGTGGGCTGACTTTAGTCTAATGCTAAGCCATAAACAAAGTTACAAAATGCCCCCCCTTGGCATCATAAACTTTTTCTTTTTGGAATTGTTTAGCAATAAACCCCTTGGAATTTAGTGTGTGTTCTCTTGTGTAGCCTAGGATATTCTCTCCACTTCTTAGGCTCCACATCTTTTCCTATGACAGATTCCCTTCGCAAATCCCCAAAATTAACGCTCTCTCTCTTTCTCTATCTCTTTTTTTTAATTTTAATCCAAGCTAGCTAGTAAGCGCAAAGGAAAGAGATTAGCAAGGCTTTGGGAAAAAGAGAATCCTTGTCACCAAGGGCATGTTTGTTTCTCCAGCTTGACATTGGGAAATGTTTATTTGGGATTCTTGTTTTGGGTTTTGCTCAAATTTTATTTGTTTTAAATTTGCACTATTTTGTTATTAGACCGTGTGTTGATAAAAGGAGAGCTTAGCACCACTGCACTGAGGCAATTTAGTTTCTTTTATTGTGGGGCTTTTTGTAAAAGGTATATATTTGTAACTTTAATTTATTTTAAAGAAAAAAGAAAACTCAGTGGTCCATATATGCTTTTGATTCCTTTAAGAACTAATTTCGTGTTAACTACCATATTATCACAATTTAATTTGTTGGTTTAAAGATGTTAGATTTAGCGTATCTATTGGGTGATGAGTGCATATCAAAACGGTAGATTCGGTGGATCTTGCCATTGCCATAGACAAAAAAAATATAATGTTATAATAGGGTGAAGTTATGGTGCATGCAGATGCATCGTGTTTGCGTATCTGGATCTTCTGATTTGCATCGAGATTCGATGTGCATGAATCTTTACGAATCTCGACGCATGCACAAGCACCATAGTTTTGCTCGTTATAATATTATTAAAGAGTAAATTTTACGTGAATCCAAAATTTTGTATGAAGTCTACATTTGATTCACTAAATTTGGATTATTCATTTTTAATCACTGATCTTTGATATATCTTCAAATTTAGTCACTTCATTTTTTTCATCAAAGCTTTAATAAAAAATGGCTTAAAATGCATCTTTTTCTTCGTAACTTTTCATAATAATTAGTCTTTCAAATATAGTTATTATTTAGACGTCATGTCAATTTTTTGTTAATTTTTCTAATAAAAAACACTAAGAGGGTAACTAAATTTGAAAATTTATCAAAATTCAGTGACTAAAAATGACTAATTTAAAATTCAGCGAAAAAAATGTGAATTTGATGCAAAATTTATTGATCTTCTATAAAATTTACCATATATTAAAAGTCTATTTTAATATAGGCCGTCTCAAACTTGATCTTTCATTCCGGCATTCTTAAACAGCCCATGTTTACCACTGCAATCGTTCTATGTGGTGCTAAATTTTTGAAAAAAAAAAATCCTCATCTTTTACTAAAAAAAATTGAAAAAAATCTCTTCTTTAGAAATGTACTTTTTTTTTGTTAAGGAATGCATTTAAAAAACGACACATTTTCATTGGTTTTTTCAGGTAAATCGAGGTCGACTTGATTAAAGGAAATTATTGCGTACTAATTCTTAGTTTCTTGATAGCATACCGGATAACACAGAATCTCACGGGTATAACAAATCTATTAACTGCAAATTTGGCAACGCAACAAAAATGTAGAAATAAATTTACCAAAATTCATTTACATGACAAAAGGGGGTTGGTTCAGCTATCGAGCCAAAAAAGACAAACATCTTACAAAATATTTCTCATGAAGTTGAAGAATATTAATTTATATCTCGGGTTTAAAAAAGCGTGCTAAACAAGTGCTTCAAAGTAGGTAACAGTATCACTACAGTAGTACAGTTGTGAGTAGATAGTAAAATATCTGACAATAAAAGGGATTCATATTTATTATTTTGCTAAAAAAAGAAGGATCATGTTTTTCAAGTTTGCATGGTAGAATTAAATTTGGTCCATTCGATCGTCATTTATGACAATTAGGAAGGCGCAAATTTTATCCGCTCATTTAATTTCAACGGTTTAAAGATGAAAAGCAGGTCCTACTTTTCTTTTCTATATTATCTTATAAAGCACCTAACAAATGAAGTTCTTCATTTGATCATACTCTTACTTTTTTTATGGACTAAAATACCCTTCAAACCAGAGGATACTGATACATAATGTTTGATTCTATAAGGACAATAATGTGTACAAATTATATATGGTAAGTATTATAAGACTGATTATTCACATATTGAAATCTCTCGTAGCATTGCATTTTATTAGTTAGGGAAGAAAATGTAAAGTTGCGCCAAAATATTTTAAACTATTAATATTTCATGTACATTAATTTTCAAGCACACATTTCATAGTCACATTATCATACTAATGTATCAAATATTTTAAACTATTCATTATTTTTTAACTAAAAAAATGGTTAAATGCCACATAACTTTGACTATGACAAAGTAAAAAAAAATATAGTATTTTAAAATACTATAGAATCATACTACTGACCACTAATTTCTGCCAACAATTTATAATTATAAAAACTTGACGAGTTAGTTAATTTGTAAAAATATATATATATAGAGTTAGGCTAAAGTACTTTATAAAGCACCAGTAGCAATATACTTTAGGCTCATAACTTGAGATACAAAGTGCAAACAGTCGATCGAGACTGTTGAAAATGTTTTTCATACTAACATCAATTTGGAGACCAAATTTTACATTTTTTATTTTATTTTTACTATTTTATCGGATGGGTGTAAAGTTGGTTAAATTGGAGGTCTGTAAATCTTAGATTAATGAATTTTTCACCTATCCGATAAAATAGTAAAAAAAGTTCAAAAAATGTACAATTTGGTCTCCAAATAGATATTAGTATGGAGAACATTTTCAACGGTCTTGATCGGCCCTTTACACCTTGTATCTTGAGATACGAACCTAAAGTATATGAATGTTGGTGCTTTATAAAGTATTTTAGCACAACTCTCTCTCTCTCTCTATATATATATATATAAATATATATATATATATTTTTTATTTTCTGATATTTTGGTTAGACGTCAAATCATGAAATTAATGAAACAGTGCAATATCCAACCCTGCTATGTAATTTTGTTAATTATTTTTTCAAGCATTTAATTTGAAGTTCAAAGATCCGCATTTACATATATTTTTCAAAATATAATTGATATTTGAGACTGATGTATTTTCTCAAAACTATTGTCTTATAAATTTTATGGGACCTACACATGATACAAGAACTAAATTTTATGGGACCTATATTATAGTTAGGAGAATTTAAACTAAGTTGTTTTGTCTGTTTTTTTATAACGTACATTTTATGAAATATTACTATACAAATTGCATAAATAATATCTTTTATTTTGCTGATGATTTTTTAAATATAGCATTGGAAATTATGCAATGTATGTATAAATATGGATTACTATCCAACTTTTTTAAATATTTGTTTGAATCTCTGGATTGAATGTGTTAATTTTTCCATTTAATATCAGGTATTTTACTCTCTTCTCTATTGTTGTCTTGAAAAAAATCCTCCATGGCGTCGTTACGTCGACTCAACAGCCGAGTAGAAGCAATAGCACACATTCGGAAATAATCTGATGCAACCAGAAAATATATGTGTATACCTTCTCAAATTTGGCTAAGTACCCAGTATCATGTATCAGGTAGCTATGTTTGTGCGTTCACCCAGGCTAAACTGCAGTGACGCATAAGAGGCGTAAGCAATCGTTAGAGAGAGCTTCAACAACCTTATCAAGCGAGATCAAATTCCGGAAAATCCGCTCAAAGAAATAGGAAATAATCTGATGCAAATTTAGCAACCAGAAAATATATGTGTTTACCTTCTCAAATTTGGCTAAGTATCCAGTATTAGTTATCAGGTAGCTACGTCTGTGCGCTTCCCCGAGCTAAACCGTTGTGACGCATGTCGCATGCGCATGTCGCATGACGCATGACGCACAACGTATGACGCATACCGCATGACGCATGCCGTATGACGTATGACTCATGTCGCGCATGACGCATGACTCATGACGACGGATGATGCATGCCGCATGCCGCAAGACGCAGGACGCATGCCGCACGACGCATGACGCTCTCTCGCTTCAATATTTCTCTCCAACTGGAGAACAACTCCATGTGCAATATTAAAAAGCAAAGCAGAGTTGCAGAACTTCTTCGACGTGCCAGATTGTTGATATGGGATGAGGCATCTATGACAAAGAGACAAGCGGCTAAGTCATTCGACCGAACAATGAGAGATATTACAGATTGTAATCTACCATTCGGTGGCAAAATCATGGTGTTTGGAGGTGATTTTCGATAGGTGCTACCGGTCGTAAGGCGCGGTACTTGAGCACATATAGTTGATTACAGCCTACGCATGTCGCCTATGTGGACCTCCGTGAAGAAGATGCGACTGAATCACAATATGAGAGCTCGGTCAGACCCTTGGTTTTCAGCTTTTTTGTTGCGTATTGAAGATGGAAAAGAGGAAGTAGTGGATCCAAATTTTATTCGGATACCCGATAACATGGTAATCCCTTATACGGATGCCAGCGAGTCAATGGAGAAGCTCATCGATGCAATATATCCATCTCTTCATATTGTGAGTGTTTTTTTTAATTATCCATTTTTCGGTGACAAAAATAGATATTATGTGGCTCTGCTGTCATGATTTTTTAATCCATGCAGGCAAGATCATCAGAATACATGATTTCTAGGACGATATTGTCAACAAAAAATGAGTATGTTGACGATATTAATAACAAGATGATCGATAGGTTCCCCAGAAAGGAACATATATACTATAGTTTTGACTCTGTTGAGGATGACTACAATAGCAACTACTCGACATAATTCTTGAACTCTTTGATGTCGGGTGGCCTACCACCTCATTTATTGAAGTTGAAACTAGAATGCCCGATCATACTTTTGCGCAACATCGACCCTGCGAATGGACTATGCAATGGTACCAGTTTGGTTTGTAGAGCATTCCAAAGAAATGTGATAGACACAGAAATAACGGTTGGTGAACATGTTGGAAAAAGAGTGTTTTTGCCTAGGATTCCACTCTGTCCATCAGACAATGATATGTTCCCATTCAAGATGAAGAGAAAACAGTTCCCGATCCGTCTTAGCTTTGCAATGACGATAAATAAAGCTTTAAGGACAAACAATTCCGCATGCTGGCGTCTATCTACCTGAACCAGTATTCTCGCACGGATAACTATACGTGGCGTTATCAAGAGGGACATCCTGTAGGAATACAAAGGTTTTGATTAGACCTATTAGTAAAGTAATGCAACCAGGAGTTTACACGTCCAATGTAGTGTACCAGGAGGTTCTACAAGACGACTAATACTGGTAAAGTGTAATATGCTCTCTTTCTTATGTTAAGTTCTATTTCTTAGCAGATGTGCTTCTAGAATTTTTATCTTTAGTTTTTCTTATGCTAGTATCTTTGAAACAAACCAAATAATTAAGGTCATGTGATAATTCTTATTGTGACACTTTATTTGTTTTTTTTTATTTTACTTGTGTGTTATTTCGTAAGCTGTCTGGATCAATTTCTTTCTTATATTTAGGTTGACAACACATCGGTGATACCTAGAGAATCATCGTCTAAATGAAATTGTTGTGCAGTGCATGTATATTGTTATGTAGTTGAAAGATAAATACGCGAGAAAAAAATGTAAAAGCACTTCTCCAAGCATTTATTTTTAATACAACTAATTGACAATAACACATAATTTTGAATATGCGTCGAATAATTCACAAAAATGTGATACACGCAAAAATAGTATTTGATCAACACCCAATTTAAATGATTTTTTTCGTTCATAATGTCTCCTGTTGCTTGACACGGGTACGATTACTAGTTTTCTCAAAATTACGTGATATGAATCTCAAGAAAAGCCGACTTAGCCCAAATATTTTTATTATTAGAAATTAATTAAATAAATTATTTTTAAACAAAAGATTATTTAAGAAGTTTGAAAAATAAAAAAATCGGTGTTGTGAACACCGTCCGGAAAAAAGGAAAATTTATTTGATTTTTGATTTGAATATGAAAGTATTTTTATAACTAATCTGGAAAATTAAAGAATAACTTTTATGACCCTGAATTCAAATCTTTGGCGATAATGATTCTATACGTTCATATGTTAACATATATCTAGGTCGATGCTTAGAATTTCAAACAAAACAAATGAAAAGTCTAAGTATCTCTAAATGCATGTCTAGATGTTAACATGCTAACGTGAATAAAAGAGTCATTATTGTCAAAAATTTGAATTCAGGATTATAAATATTATTATTTACTTTTTCACGTCAGTTATAACAATAATTCAACTTTTGTACGTGAATATTTTATTATTAAAAATAATAATATTTTAAATTTATGAGTTGGGTTGTATTTAGGTAAGTTTTTGTAACAACTTCAGCTATACTCGTCGGAATCGTAATTAAGTTTTTTTATCATCACAAGTCATCAAGATGTAGATATCCGAGTCTACTTTCACCGCGTCGAGTCTGATTTGTGATCGGAGGAACAAGCGATTCAAAATTGAATCTGACACAAACTCGTGATAAAACATACTAATTAAGACATAAGTTGAGCATGGAGCCAAATTTGATATGCGCATTCCTCTGACCGCAAATCAGACTTGACACGACGAAAGTAGACTCAGTATCTACAGCTCGATTACTTGCGACGATAAAAAAACTTAATTACGATTCCGATGAGCGTAATTGCTAAAAAAATATTTAAGTATGATTAACATTTTTTAGGTAATTTTTGTAGCAACTTTGGCTACGCTCGTCGGGATTGTAATTGCTTTTTTTAACGTCGTAAGTCATAGAACTGTAGATGTCTGAGTCTACTTTCATCACGTTGAATTTGATTTGCGGTCGAAGGAATGTACATCTCAAATTTGACACCATCTTCAAATTTTTTATCACGAGTTTGCGTCAGATTCAATTTTGAATCGCTCATTTCTTCGATCGCAAATCAGACTCGACGTGAGGGTAGTTGACTCGGATATGTATAACTAGATGGCTTGCAATGTACAACTAGATGGCTTGCTAGAAAAATTACCTAAAAAATGCTAATCATACTTAGTATTTTTTGTAGCAACTTCGACCAAGTTCGTCGAACTGTAATTAGTTTTTTTTAACGTCGCAAGCCATCGAACTGTAGATATTCGAGTCTACTTCAATTGTGTCGAGTCTGATTTGCGATCAGAAAAATGCAGGGGCGGAACCAAGATTCTCGTCAAGGGATTCAAGATATGGGTTTTTTTCAGGAGGGTTCGAAATTATGATTATTCTTAAAAAAATATATCTTATATAATTATTTGTAAAGAAATTTCAAATACATGGTCATTTTTGAAAAGAAAGATATTATATATGGTTATTTTTGAATTTTTTTTCCAGAGATTCAGCCACTGGAGAAATGTGCATCTCACTTTTTCCTAACATGTCCCTTCTCTACCAGAACTTAGAACAAGCAACGCCAACGTGTCGACCTAGGCCCTCACGACCAAATTCAAAGCCTCTGGCAGCACCATATCAGCCAACTCAACAAAGAGGAAGCTACGTGCTGGAGGATGCTCATGCAATTCTACCTGTGGAGCATCTCGAAGGAATCAAAGGAATCAGAGAACTTTTCACACATTGAATCGCACGCTCACTCAGTTAGTCCTCCAAATCGTTACTCATGAATTTTCAAACTGGAAGGAATTCGACTAGAATGCGAAGGATCACCGAAGAAGCACTTCGGCTTCATTTCTTTTCCATATTTTTCTTATTTTCCTCCTACTTTTCCCTTGCTCTCCTACTTTCTCATTTTCTTTTCTTTTCTTTTCTTTTCTTGTCTTCTTCTTTTCCTATTTTTCTTCTACCCTGAATAAACAGACCCTGTATGGCATCTTTTTAGTGACAAGTTAAGGTAGGTTGACCCTACTTTCCTCAACAACAAAAAAGTTACATAGATTAAAGAAAGAATAAGAATGGCACAATACATAAAACAGATCTACTCATTACTATATAAAAGTAGTAAGCAGATAGTGCGCCAAATCTAAGCTCATTTTCAGAGAACCATAAATGAATTATCCAAGTGAACACATGCACCAACAATACACAGCTCAACATTTGTATCTTCTTACCTCCAAGCTTGGCAAGTTCTAGACATGGATCAACAAAGAGAGGTCCAGAACATGTGTTGTTTGCATGCATACACAGTACACACACATGAATTCCTTATACAAGCAGGCCGTCATACAGGCTAATTGTAACTCAGTACCTGGTTCCATGGGCAGATCTAGCTAGGTTTTTTGTAAGGAAGGAATATGATCTATAATTTTTTCTCAGGAAAAAAAAATGAGGCACAATTCGAAAAACATTCAAACTACAACCATATTTTTCAAAAAATATTGCAAATTATATGGTATATTTTGCAAAAAAGAATTTCAGGTGGGGCGATCGACCGCCCCTGGCTAAGCTGCATCCGCCCCTGCCTGGTCCTAGTATTAATTTGAAAATGGGTCATTATTGAGCCATGAATGTATGTTTGCTTCCTTGTTGCTCGTCTCTTATTTTGTATGATGCATCTATATATGCCATGATACTAACTGGCTCTCAGTCTAGCTCAGACAATCTAATTAACCACTCTGAATGTGCCTTCTTAACAAATTCAAGGCCAGCTAATTAACGGTTTTTGTTTTAATTTGAAAATATGAAATTCTGATTTTGTCAGTCAACTCTAAAGAGTCGATCGAAATAAAATGGACATGTACTGTTTGTTCGTAATATAGACCGAAATTTTTTAAATTAACCAAAATAAAAAAAAAAAAAACAAAATGGCAAAATTAGAACAGATTTCACGAATTTAGCTATGCCGGCATCACAGAGAGCCGCAAAACTTCGGCATCAGAAAATCTGGCATAACTCCGGGATCTATGCTGCCTCGTTAACTCCGGTATCACGGGCCCCTGCATAACTCCGGAATCCCTGATTCCGGAGTTATGATGAGCTCTGTGATACCGGAGTTCCTTGGTTTTAAGCGCCGCACCTTCTTCTCCCTCTGCCGAGATTTGTTATGCTTTTGAGTGATTTTGAGCAAATTTGTGGAGATGTGAGGAAAATTTTGAGAAATAATTTGAGAGAGTTTGGAATTTGATTAGATCTGTTATTTTGCGAAGTGAGGGAGATTTCTCTGTTGTGTAACAGGTATTTTTTATTTTTTTTTGTAATTTTCGGAAAATAAAAAAATTCATACAAATTTTGTGTTGTTCTTTGTAGGAATTTGTTAATTGTTAACTTAGTTAAAAATTAGGTAATTGTTAGATATTTGTTAGATAATTGTTAACTTAGTTAAATTTTAGATAATTGTTAGATAAATTGTTAGATAAATGGTTTTTCTTGGAATTTTTTAGATAATTGTTAGATAAATTTGTCATATTAAAGCTTATATTATTGTTAACTTAGTTAATTAATTAATTTTATTATGAAATTATGTAGATTATTGTTAAAAAAGATTATTTTCGAAATTATTAATTTGTTAGTTTAGATAAATATGTAAGTTGTTGTTTTATTTTGGGAAAATATAGTAATGCACCAAATTTGGGAAAATATAGTTAGTATAGATAAATTTGGTATAAATACACGGTTTTTGTTATTATTGTTAGTATTGTTAGGTTAATTGTGAAATATGTAAAAATTAGTGTTATCTTTTGTATAAATTTGTTAGATTATTGTTACTATTGCTAGGTTAATTGATAAATTAGTTCATTTATTTAGAAATTTACAAATTTTGTAGAAATTAGTGTTATTTTTGCACAAATTTGCTAGATTATTGTTACTATTGTTAGGTTAATTGATAAATTAATTAGTTTAGATAAATTTGTTATATTAAAATTAGATTATTGTTAAATTAGTTAAGTTTTTATAAATTTACAAATTTTGTAGAAATTAGTCTTATTTTTTGTATAAATTTGTAATATATGGATAAAGTAGTTAGTATTTACGTAAAATATGTAAAACTAAGTTGTTTTTTACATAAATAAATAAATATGTAACTTGCAAAAAAATGTTAAACTATGTTGTTTTTTATATTTAAATGTAGTTCTGTTCAAATGACGAGACCTCGAAGAAGTAGTGTTTCTCGACCCAGCACTTCTTAGTCTAGCACCTTCGAGGGTGGTGCTTCTCTCCCTCCAGATTGTCAGCCTCTCTCCGACTTGTTGCAGATGCCTGTCGCCCAACACAAGATTGTGACCGTTAAAAAAAATGTGGTATATTTTTGTAATATATATATTTAGTAATATACTTATTTTTTGTAATATATATTTTGTTGAGGATATTGTTGAAATTTTGCAGAGGGCTGACGATTTAAAGTTGATTTGTCATGACAATGTCGTACCATATCACGAGAGTTGTGGTCCGGCATTGAAGAGATTGGGATTGTACCATATTTCTCAGTTGGGTCATAAGAAAAGAGACAAGGGATTGATTACAGTACTGGTAGAGCGATGGAGGCCCGACACACACACATTTCACATGCCTATCGGTGAAATGACCGTAACTCTACAGGATGTTAGTTGTTTATGGGGGTTACCAATAACAGGAGCGGTTGTTACCGGAATTTGTGATAAAAACTGGAGGTATATGGTACATCAGTATCTGGGTAGAGAGGTCGGGGATGAGGTCTGGAGGTGTCGCGCTTCAAAGAGATCTGGACAGCAACAACGATGGTTTCAAATTATAGTCTTAGTTTGAAGTGGTTGCGACGCGAGTTCGCTAATATGCCGGAAAATCCCACACAGGACCAGGTAGATTTTCATACTCGGGCTTACATCCTAGATTTATTTGGTTCTGTCATGTTTCCAGACTCCAGTGGAGACAGTGTACCAGCCATGTATCTTCAGTTTTTGGAGAATCTGAGTAGTCCATATGTGTTGTACAATTGGGGGGGTGCCGTTCTGGCTTATTTATATCACACATTATCTATTGCTGCTCGAAAGCAGCCTCGTTCTATTTGGGGTCCTCTCGAGTTATTGCAATTATGGTCTTGGACCCGTCTGAATGTGTGTCGGCCAAAGGATGATACAAATCATACCTTCACTGCTTGGGGTTTACCCGATCGAGAGTCCTGTCATGCTTACGGGAGGACATGGACGAGTTTTAAGTTGTGGAAAGACAACCCTCATAATGTTGGAGCAAAGCATCCCCGAGATGTTTTGAATGCGATGAAATAGGGTGAAGTTGAGTGGACACCCTACACTACATTCCTCCCTCTTGCGCCGTCATGTGTACTACGTGAGTAGGATGCCGGGTTGCCTGAAAAAATCGAGGATATCACCACCTCAGACGAGCCTGAGGTTCCAGGCTTTCGTGAGCAGGAGGCGTCGTGGGCGTCAATGTATGAGGGTGATTATGACGAGATTGTTTCCAGCATGGCCGGGACATATTTAGGACTGCACGGTGATCCCACGACATCTAGTAGTCAGCATCCGGGCGGAGATCAGTCCCAGGTATGTGAATCGTACCTCTATAATGTTTAATGATTATGATGTAATTTCTAATATTTTTTTCTACTGTTAAACATGCATATTCTACCCAGGGATACTATTCAGGATTAAATAGTCTGTATCAGGGAGGAGCTGATGTACATGGTTATGATTTTGACATATTCAGTAGTCAGTACCCGAGAGGAGATGGTGCACAGGGTTACGACTTCCAGACTAGTCAGTTCCAGACAGGCCCGGAGATCCCTCCTACACAGGTTTGGCCTCATACTTGTTTATTAAAAAATGCACTAATTTAGTTGTTTCTAATTTGCTTTTTGCAGGAATACATGCAAACACCAGATGCTGAGGTGACCGAGAGCGGCGAAGATGAGGCTGATGATGGTCTGAATTGGAATACAACTATGGGACATCGGAACAAGGACCGTCAGAGGCATAGACTGATATCCAAGTTCACCCCGTCCAATTATCCTTAATTAGGGACTTGGGTTCATTTTATCCAGTTATGTTAGACTTTTAGGATGTTATGTTATGTTATGTTGGATGTTTTTATGTTATGTTATGTTGTTATGTTATGTTGGACCGTCAGAGGCATAAGCGTCAAGCGTCAAGCGTCATGCATAAGCGTCAAGCATTAAGCATCATGCATAAGCGTCATGCATGAGCGTCAAGCGTCAAGCGTTATGTTATGTAATGTTGTTATGTTATTTTGGACATTTGTTATGTTATGCATGAAGCGTCATGCATGAGCGTCAAGCGTTAAGCGTTATGCATAAGCGTCATGCATGAGCGTCAAGCGTCATGCATAATGCATAAGCGTCAAACGTCAAGCGTCATGCATAACCGTCAAGCGTCAAGCGTCAAGCGTCAAGCATCAAGCGTCATGCATCATGCATGAGCGTCAAGCATCATGCACGAGTGTCAAGCGTCATGCATGAGCATCAAGCGTCTAGCGTCATGCATCAAGCATAAGCGCCATGCATAAGCGTCATGCATAAGCGTCATGCATCAGCGTCATGCATGAGCATCAAGCGTCATGCATAAGCGTCATGCATAAGCATCATGCATAAGTGTCATGTATAAGCATCAAGCGTTAAGCGTCAAGCGTCAAGCGTCAAGCATCATGCATAATGCATAAGCATCAAGCGTCAAGCGTCATGCATAAGCGTCAAGCGTCATGCATAAGCGTCAAGCGTCATGCATAAGCGTCAAGCGTCATGTGTCATGCATCATGCATAAGCGTCAAGCGTCATGCATGAGCGTCAAGTGTCATGCATCATGCTTAAGCGTCAAGCATCATGCATGAGCGTCAAGCGTTAAGCGTCATGCATCATGCATAAGCGTTAAGCGTCATGCATCATGCATAAGCGTCAAGCGTCATGCATAACCATCAAGCGTCATGCATCAAGCATAAGCGTCATGCATGAGCGTCATGCATCAGTGAGCATGGAGACTTCTAATTGATGTTGATGTTGATGGACTTGCTTGTTTTCATAAATTTTTTAACCTATAAAAATGATGGAACACATAACTTGTAATAATTAATTGTAAATCAAATGCAGTATGTAATTGGAGTAATTGTGGGAGACAAAGGGCATGTGCCTTTAAGTGAAATCAAATCGAGAGCGTCATTTCTTGGTGGCGGTCCAATGGTTTTGACAAACAAATGAACAACTCCCCTTTTATTCACGACCATCTGAGATGTCATTTTCCAAGAACTTTCGTCAATGAGTCCCATCAAATTGAAATGCAATTTGCTCCCTTCTCCATCCTCCACGCGACATAGGATTTCACCAACGCAATACTCGTGAAATTCTAGAACCCGATGTATGCTACTTTTAATCCCTTCAAAAGTACTAGATTGTTTACCCTGGAGTGCCAATTTTGTACCTCCAGAGTACTCCGCACCAAATTGAGGCTCAATTATTTCACCTCCATAAAATACCAAAATCGGAAATGTCGACATTTCACTACAAATATAATTTAAATAAATTAAATGTTAGACGGGTTAATAGGTAAAGCCATACATATGAAATAACCATAAATAAGTACCACATACATCTCTACAAATATAATAGGTAAATAATGAATAACCACATATAATAAATTCCATGCTAGTGATTCGCCCGAAATAAGTTTCGAATTCTTCCTGTAATTGATGTTCGCCTTGATTGATTAGGCTGAGTTGTTGAAGGATTTGATGCCCTTGTTGAAGCATTGACATCTATTGGTGGAACACTTATTGAGTTATGAGCGGGTTGCATTTGGGAAGGGTATGGATTTGGTTGGACATCTACGGAGTGTCGATTGGGTTGGTTTCCACTATGTAAGCCCAATTGTGTTAATACCTCATGGCGATTATGAGGTTGACTCCCTTGGTGGCTGGATTGAGCACTTCCTGTAATATTAAAATGTAAGTAGGTGATTGTGGTCTTCAATATGAGTATTATAAACATATAAAACTATTTCAATACCTTCTGGTCGTCTTCCAAGGGGTCGTCCCCTGCGCTTGCCTTTTCGTCCTTCCATTTCATCCATTACCATCGGAATACGGATGTGCCTTCTTCGACCACGACGAAGCAATTTTCTATTGGGAATGATGGTCGGTCTTGTATACTCGGGCCATTCAGATTGATTTGGAAAAAGGGTGGAATCTTTCGGACCAAGTATTATGCAGATTCTCAACAATGTAATAAGGTGAAACAAATTGAGATAAGTTTAAATGTCTGACCCTTATCACCGCTAATACATGCGAACATGGTATGCCGGTCAGATTTGGTTTCAAACAGGTGCAACGCGTAAAAACTCCCTCTTCGAGTAATACGTGATACTTGAGATTTTCAAACTCACCATTCGGTAAGGTCTCGCCTTGATGCAAAACTTCAAAATCCCCTTGCTCTGACCGATAGGGGTCTACTCGATGTGGTCGTGACTTGTCACCTCTCTTAATTAGTTTCTCTATAACACTACGAGACCATACAAAACCCTCACTTACGGTTGCACTAGATGCGATTCTTCGATCATCAAACCAACTCACGCACTTGTACCAAGTACCTTCCACGATAGCCACAACCGGCAACATACGAACAGCTTTGAACACTCGATTCAAAGATTCAGATCCGTTACTTGTCATTATGCCCCAACGATATCCGTTGTCGTACCGTTGTGCCCACTTTGATGGATTCACAGACTCTTTTGGATCATTCTCTAGTGTTTTTCCAATCGTCTTTAAATACTCATATGCGCCTGGATATTGTGCTTTTATAGATTGCATATACACTTTAAATTGACGAGGTTTCTTCTTCGATGCAGCACGCTTAAATATTTTCTTTAGATTATCGTCTGGAAATTTTGAGTACAAGTTCTCGACAACGTGTTGCATACAATATCGGTGCATTGCTTCGCCA
>CAXKVX010004317.1:0-20897 GCA_964058865.1 Eleocharis quinqueflora
GGATTTGAGTCTTTTCTCAAAATGGTATGTTACATTGTAATTTTTGTAGAGCCCTCCGCAATCTAATAGCTGGGAGTGCGGATATTACATGACGCGATCGATGTATCAGATAGCTACGTCGTATCATGATGCATCTAGTATGAGATCGCTAAAGCTTAAGGTGAAAATTAACTATATTTTGGATTGAGTTATACATCTACACATTATTAGTAAAAAGTATAGCACTTTTTCTTCTCTGGCAGTTCTAGAAATTAATGTCGTCTCCATCTCGGTGCTTTCCTTGTGCACGATCGTTAAGGTCATTTCACAATTTCCTTTTTTGTTAAACTTTCTCTCAGTTCATTATAGTTATGTTCAAAATAATTTCAATTCAATTTCATTCACTAGTCCAAAATTAAGTTAGACGTAGTTCCTCCATTATTATTTAATTAGAATTGTAGTTTTTTAATTCATTCTTGTGTAGTTATTAGTTAAATGACAACCCAACCAACATGGATCTCTTTGAGCAGGCGAGACAAGTGGTTTTGGCACTACTTGGACACATTCATCCATTCAATTACCTCATCTCCAAACTCTAGTCCGTGGCCAGAGACCTGGACTGGTTACTTGGTGCTGCCCCTATTGTCCCTGCTGCAGTCCTGGCTGCCCAGCTTGTCGAGTCGAGGGCAAAGGTTCGGTTTTCCCCTGCTGCCCTTACTTGTAGGGTCAATCATCTTGGAGCATATGGAGTTGAAGAAAAAACAAAATTTGGTGGTGGAGTGTCTCACACTTCATTTGAGAATTCCTCGAATTGCAACTAGGAGAAATTGGGTCAAAAGCACCTGCCTATCGTGTGACTTCATACCGATCAATTTTATGTCCTTCACCTTTTTTGCAATATTGAAAGAATAATCGGTCGGAACCTAAATTGACTTCAGACAATCTATCAAGCTTTTCTTCTCATTTCTTGTTAAAGTCCAGTCTACATCGGGTAGGTAGGTACGCTTTTCTTCCTCTGGTGCTGCTAGTTATGTTCGATTCCCAATTCTACCATGTCTTTTCTCGCATTGACTCCCTCCGTTTTTCCTAGGATATTCAATAACAAACCAAACACACTTTCCGAGACGTTCTTAATGATTGTGCATCACATCCAAGCAATACCTAACCTCCAAATGTTTCCAATAAGAAAGATTCCAAAACAAGGACCTCTTCTTTCATATCGAATCCCCCAAATGCTTATTGTCTGACTTTTTACCAAAACGACACTCTATGCCCTCCACCAAATCAAAGACACAATGACCGAAAAAGGCTTTGGTGTTTCCTCATGCTCCTCACTGCCATTAAAGGCTTCTTTCATAAACCGATAGGGGTGTTTTCGACGAAGGTCCTTACGATGTGCCAAATATATATTCTTCTTACATTGCTTCAACCGAATAGAATAAGTATTTTCTCCGCAAATTGGACATGATTTAAATCCTTTAACCTTGCAACCAGATAAGTTGTCGTATGCGTGGAAATCATTAATCGTGCAAAAAATCATGGCACACATAGTAAAGAATTCTTTTCGAGAAGCATCAAATACCTCCACGCCCTTCCTCCATAATTCATCAAGATCCTCCACCAATGGTGTCAAGTACACATATATGTCATTTCCCAATTGCTTCGAACCCGAAATCAATAACGACATCATTATGTATCTCCTTTTCATGCACAATCAGGAAAAAAGGTTGTACACACACAATAGAACTGGTCATGTACTATGACTGCTGCTCATATTTTCGTACATATTCATCTCGTTCGTACATAATCCTAATTTCAAATTTCTAGGTTCCCTCTCAAATTCTTTGAAATTTCTATCTATGTTCCTCCAATCGGGAGAATCGGTAGGGTGTCAGAGCATTGTATCCTTCTTTTTGCCCTCTCGGTGCCATCGTAACAGTCTAGCATCTTTTTCATTAAAGAAGAGACGCTTTAGTCTTGATATTATTGGCATGTACCACAACATCTTCGATTGTGGCCTTTTCTGATTTTTCTTTTATCCACAACAATCTCATTGTCGTCTCTTGATTTGTACCGCGATGCATTACACTTTGGGCATTTTCCATATCATTGTATTCTTTTCGATATAGTATGCAATCATTTGGACACGCATGAATTTTCTGTACTTCCATGTATAAAGAACAATCGTTTTTTGTCTTATAAGTTTAATCTGGCAACTCATTATTTTCTGACAACATCTCTCAAATAAATAAAATAGTTAATCTTTGACTAATACATCCTCGATTTGCTTTGTACATTAGTTTCAATCTTTATTAGCTTCAGCAACAACTTGAACCTTTTGTAGCTGACTGTAAGATATCTGGGCAAATAAAAATCGTTCTATGCCGTGAGTAAGTTTAAAATCGTCCAAGATCTGACGACATGAATTAAAGCATACTGCAAGAGCGGTCGCACTATTGGCCATGGAGGCAAGCGCTTGTGCACAATGGAGAGAAGAGAGTGGGGTCCTATGTGTTGGGATAGACTCTGAGAGAGGAAAGAGAGGCAGTGATTGGGAGATGAAGATGAAGAGCAGGGGCCGACCGAGAGGAGGCATCAGTGGCAGAGAGCTCGTCGGCAACCTTTAGGGTTTTGGCGCGTGCGATTTGGGAGAGAGGAGGAGAGTGGGATTGGTTTTGGTTTTCTCATGCATATACCGTATTTGGTCTTGTAATGTGAATTTGGTCTTGCAATTCAATATCGATGTTTATGTTTTAGCGTTTACAAAAAAAATTGCATATTTTATGCTACATAAGTAGTGGTCTTGCACAATAGTGTTGCAAAAATTAGAAATAGCTACAAAAAATTTTGTAGTGTTTCTTTTGCTAAATCATTTTTTCCTTCTAGTGTAGGTCCGTCCCAAAGTCGTTGCAAGACTTACCATTTCTAGCGATAATGGAGATAGTACAATAACCGTTTCCAAATTTTTAATCTTAAAACGAGTCAATCATCCATATAAATCCATCTTTCAGACGACTTGACCAATTCTAGTTAAAAAAATTAGAGATAAATTGATAGTCCATGTATTATTCGATTGGATAGTGTTTTGTAGATATCTATATTAATATCGACTATCGATATCGATGTTATTATGCACATTTAGTTGTGTAACTATGCAAATTATTTGAATGTATTTCATGTTATTTTTGTACTGAAAATTATTATGCATTTAACAAAATATTGTGCATAATAACTTAAATAGCATGCATAACTATTTCAGTACAAAAAATAACATGTATAATAACTCAAATAGCATGCATGACTATTCCAGTATAAAAAATAACATGCATAATAACTCAAATAAATGTATATAATAACTCAACTAAATTTACTTAATAACATCAATACCGATAGTCGGTATCAAAATTGGTATCTACATTTCAGCTCCATATTCGATTTACGAATATATAGTGATCCACAATAATCTAACGTGCATTATGCAATATTCAAATATTTAATTTTACGTGCCTAGGAAATGGATTAAATTATGCAGCTGTCACTGTTTTCAACGCGAAAAAAACTGTCAATATGTGCTATTAATGGACAGCAAATAAAAAATAAGCTAAACTTAAATACAAATTATCAAATCTATTAATTGAAAAATACAAACTTTATAATGCAATTCTATTGGGCACATCAACCCTACTCTCCATTCCGACTGGTGGATTTCTTACAAAGTTTTATTCAATCGGTCTAAGTAATTATTATAATCGTTCTTATCTCCAATTTTGAACTTACGATTAAGTTTGAGCACAAAATACGATCCGATTTTAAAAAAAACCATCCTCAAAGAGTGTCAATTGATACGAACTCGACCTAGCTCAAAAGATTTGAAATCCGAACCAAAACGACACAATATGAAATCAAATCAGACCCGGCCTAATCTGGAATTCTTAAAACAAGTCTTTTTATCAAAATTTTATTTGATTGAAATTTTAAAACAAAGGCCTCTTTTGTTCGTATATGTTATGTCAAACAACTTTGAAAACTCCCCCTTTTAAGCGAGTTAGCAAAAAGTCCGTCATAAAAGACTTTCATAGTTGATGTGGACGAGGTGCCGCTATAAACTACACTCTTTAATAGCGGATGTTATTCAGGATCCGCTATTAAAGGTCTTTAATAGCGGATGTAGTAAACGATCTGCTATAAATGGTTATCTTTAAAAGCGGACAGTTCAAGGATCCGTTATTAAAGATTATTATATCATACGGCATCAAAAATGTTTTAAAAAGTTTACTCCCACGGATCACCTGACAGCTCCAATCCAACCATTAAATATTGTCAATCCAACACTCCCACAGATTAAGACACCATTTTCTTCCAAAATTTTTTGTTCTCTATATAAACATCAAATCTCCGTCATTCATCATTTTTCTTTCTTCCCGCAGAAATCTTTCCTCATTCGAACTTCTTCCCACAAAAATATTTCTTCATTTTGTTTTCATCATTCCACAAAATATTTCTTCATTTTGTTTTCATCGTTCCACAAAAATCTTCCCTCATTTTATTTTCATCTTTCCACAAAAATCTTTCAACAAAAATATTATTGTGTTTTAAGTATCACTATAAAAATATATATATATATATATATATATATATATGAGTTTTCAGTATTACTATAAAAAAGTTTTTCCCCAACTCATTACTATAAAAATAAGATTATGTTGTTTCATAATGTCGTTTAAAAATAAAATTAGGCTGCTCAAAATTATATTATAGCTAATATTCAAAGAAAACGAACATTTCTGTAAAATTGGCTATCAAAATCAGTCAATTTCACAATAAATGCACAAGTTGGCAGCAACGTTTTTTGTTATTTTTTAAAACCTATTATGGCAAACCTTCAAAGAGACCCGCTATTAAAAGGTCAGTTTTATAGCGGTGGTGAAAAGTGGTCCGCTATAAAAGATGCCTATTAATAGCGGACCTTGTAAGAGCCCCGCTATAAAAGGTATTTTTTAATAACTGATGGTTGATTGGGTCCGCTATTAAAATATGCATTTTAATAGCGGGTTGTAGAATTTTTAACAGCCCTTAATAGCCGGCTCATATCTGCTATTGAAGGAGCTTTTTCATTATTAAAAGTCAAATTGTAGTAGTGTGTATTCAGCCTCAGTATATAGCTGCTAATTCAATTTTTGGAGCTAGCTACGAGGCAGAGAACACTACGACAGAAAAGAGCTATTATAGCGGCCTTCTAAGGCCTATTATAGCGGACATGCTGCCGGTATTATAGAGGGGGGCTGCTATAGGATCAGAAGGTCCGCTGTAATAGACAAATCTATTATAGCGAATTTTTAGCTAACAACGCTACAATAGATATCTATTATAGCGACCTTTAAAACAGAACCGCTATAATAGAAGTCTATTATAGCGGATTTTATGAGAAAGCCGCTATAATAGACATCTATTATAGCGGACAATAAATCAAAACCGCTATAATAGTTGGTATAGGTCATATAGGCTTTGACAGCTAATTATTCACTGCGCATGAGAAATGATATGCTGTCCATTAAATTGAATTGGCCAATCAAAACAGTTGGTATGTTGTCCATTCACTGTGCATTAACCATTCATTGCGCATGAGAGAAATGAAAAAAAGTTGCTGTGGCATTAAATGAGAAATGAGTTGATTTGATGGGTAGTTTTATATAAATGTCCATGTATAACATATAATTAAGATTATTTACAAATATATCCCGTTTAAACATTCTAATTTTATTTTTACAGTAGTAACTAAATGAGTTGTAATTTTTTTACAATAATATTAAAACTCATATATATGTATTTTGTTACAACTTTTTTCACTATATATATATATAATGTATATGTATATGTATATATGTATAATCATACTTAAAATACAATAATATTTGTAGGACGAAAGTAGAATGAGGAAATAATATTTGTGCGTGAAGAAAAAAGAATGAGAGAAAAATATTTCTGAGTGAAGAAGAAAGAATGATGAAAAATTTTAGTGAAGGAAGAATGATGGAGGGTTGATATATATAGAGAAGGAAAAATTTTGGAAAAAAAATCTTCTTAATCCGTGGGACTCTGTGAAATTTTGGAGCATTGGATTGACATGAATCAACGGTTGGATTGAATATTCATTGTGATCTGTGGGACACCCTATTATAGCGGCATTTAAGTTCGATCCGCTGTGATAGATCTATTATAGCGGACCTTTGTTCAATCCGCTATAATAGGTCTATTATAGCGGATGCTTTGTGCCATCCGCTATAATAGATACTCTATTATAGCAAATTTACAGTTCAATCCGCTATAATAGGTCTATTATAGCGGATGACACCAATGTCCGCTATAATAGGGGGGCTATAATAGCCACTTTCTGTAGTAGTGGAAAGAGTTAGGCTTCTGATTTAATCACTCAAATGAAAATTGGCCAGACAACTAAAGCTAATAACGGGCCCAAACAATTTAATATAGATGAGAGGATGACGAGTGGGGCCGCTGGCTCATATAACAAAAGCGTCCATTGCTGCTTTAACTAGAGAAGATGGAGTAAGGCCATTGAAGGAGAGATATTGAAGGTCGTTACTCGTCAGAAGCATCTTTTATTTTTCTTTTATGAATAATTGGAGAAATGTAATGATCTGATATAAAAAGGCTTAAGGGAGAGAGTAGAGATTAGAGTTTTAGTTTGAATTTCCATCACTATGTTTTGTTTTCTAAAAGACTTCAGCTATAAACTTCAATTTTGTTAATACAATCTTATTCAAAACCATTCAAATCTCAAATTCTCATGCATAGCTAGTTGATTGTTACAATTAGTATTAAAGCACCGATCTTGCTTTTTTCTTTATGCCCAAAACTCGAATAGAATCTGCCATGGATGTATTACAAGCTCAATTAGCTCAAATGAGAGCTGAGGTTGACAAATGATTTGGTGTTGAGCTCGAACTCGCCAAAAAGAGGCTTAAGCTCAATAACTTATGGTTCAAACACTTCAAAAGAGTAATAATCAACTAACTCAATCACTAACCCGATATTTCAATGCTAAACTCGACAAATTAGAGGTCCATTGGGAAGCTATCATATGTGGGCATCAGATGAGACTTGATGATGAAGACGAAACATGCACCTCCAGATTCCCTCTTAGTCATCACAAAAATCGTCATATCGGTCCCCATAGTACCGATTAGCCTATTGATAAGCACTTCTTCTTACCTAGATATGATTGTGCCTCTTTTACTGTTACCAACCCCCTTGAAATGATTCGAAAAAGATTTTCATACATTGAGTTGTATCAGGTTTCAACACAACATAGTGTCTCGTTAGCAACTCTTTATTTCAAGGACACAGCTAATGAATGATACGATATGTATCTCATGGAACACGGTCCTCCTGATTGGCAGACCCTTATTAGACGTGTGCTTAGAAGATTTCAAACGGGTACCATTTCTAATGCTCTTGAAGAACTGAAGCTATAAATCAATCAAATGATATTGAAACTTACATGGGCCAATTTGAACAGGTGAAATCCAAACTATTATTAGAAAACTGACATTTCATTGAGATTGATTTCGTTGATGCTTTCATTACTGGTCTCAAAGCTGAAGTTAAACTACTAGTTAAAGCTTTTAAGCCTCGAACATTTGAGGATGCCTTTGAATATGCACTCTATATGAAAACATTAGTTGAGACCCAATTCAACAAGCTTAGAACTCCCATTAGACCTCCATTTTCTTACACCTATTTTGCCTCTAAACCAAGGTGATCGAGTGTTTAAACAACCAGAACCTAAGAAGCAGTTGCCTCCCATTATCCCTAAAACTACAATGCTTGATCAAAGAAAGGCTTTGGGATTATGCTTCAAATGTGGTGATAACTATTACCATGGTCAGCAATGCAAGGTCAAAATACAAAAGCTTTTATGCCAAGATGAGCACGAACAAGTTTTACCTGACCACCCAATTGACAAGTTAGATGATGTCATGTACTTACTAAAATGCTCTCTACTGAAGAAGCAATTGTGTCTATGCAAAACCCTTTAGGTATTCCTAATCCTAATACAATGAGGTTCAAAGGTCATATTGGTCAAATGATTGTCTATGCCTTGGTTGATACTGCTATTATAGCAGAGATTGGTGATGTGTAATAGGGGGGCTGCTAAAAGTTGGTAAAATCTGCTATAACAGACATTCTATTATAGCGGACATTAGGCTACAACTGCTATAATAGACCCCTATTATAGCGGACATTAGACTACAACCGCTATAACAGACCCCCTATTATAGCGATCTTTGAGCAAAATTCACTATAACAGAGCACCTATTATAGTGGGTCTCACTAAAGGCCCGCTATAAAATATTTTGAAAATTTTAAAAAAATGTTGCTGCCAGCTTTTTCATTTATTGCGAAATTGACTGATTTGATAGGCATTTTTGAACAAATATCCATTGTAATATATAATCAAGAGAAAATTTGACTATTTGCAAATATATTCTATTGCTGATTTTGAACAACCTAATTTTATTTTTAAACGGCCTTATGAAACAACTTAATTTTATTTTTACAGTAATAATTGAGCGAGTTGTGAATTTTTTTAACAATAATAACTATAACTCCTATATATATATATATATATATATGAGGAGGGATCTGTAGCCGTCATCCATTTCATAGCCGCTCACAACCACTCCATCATATCAAGTGTAAATGGTCGATCCAGACCGTTGAAAATATTCTCCATACTAATGAGACTTGAAGACCAAATTTTATATTTTTTGGAATTTTTTTACTATTTTATCAGAAGGGTTGAAAATTGGAAGTTTGTAAATCGTTAGATAAATAATTTTCAATCCAACCGATAAAAGAGTAAAAAAATGTAAAATTTGGTTTTCAAGTCTATATTAATATGGAGAATATTTTCAACGGTCCGGATCGGTCATTTACATTTGCTACCATGGAGAGGTTGCGAGCGGTTGGATGTTTCGCGGCTACGGATCTATATATATAGTGTAAAACCCACCATTTTTCGACAAGTGATTTATTAAATAATTACCTTGTTAATGATAAAATTTACCCTTAATTAAAATATTAACTCTAATTTAGCTTATAGAAATACCTACCGTTTAAAACTTTTTAAATGAAAATTTACAAATTTCGATTAACGAAGAAGAATTATTTGTTAAATTCTCAAATATAAAGGAGTGAGTATTTAAAAATAGCCTAATATACCTATAAACTAAAATAAAATAATAATTGAATGACAAATAATATAAGGTATTAGATAACATAGAAAGAAGTAATAATAAGAATTTAAGTGAAGAGATATAAGTAACCAAAAGTTTCAAAAATGCAAATTTAAAATATATATAAACGCACGAAATTTTCATGTTTAGATATATCTTGCATCAAAAAAAAAATTTACATACAAATTTTATATTAAATTTCATACTGAATATCAAATCTCAATCATTAACAAACCCATTTAATAAACAAAATTTAATCTTGAAAATGTGTAGCGAGTCACATGACCCAACTTGAGCTCAAACTAGCCTATCACGCGAATGGCTACATGTGTCCGATCTCAGGTCATCCTACATTCATTAAAATGGACCTATAAATTAAATTGGTATGTGAGTGGCTACCCAATATGACCCAAAGGGGTCGCCCAATGAATCGTGCAGCAAATGTTTACACCAAGGGACATACAGGAAAAACCACAATGAAGGAAAATCGACCGCCTGGAAAGAAATACCTTGGATTCCTCTCCTGGGCTCGATCTCCTGTGACAACTTATAGATGCACAGACGAAACGAGTCAAGACGAGTTAATATAGGGACAAGGGATGAACGACAACACCCGAGGTTTCACAGAGAAGCCACAGAAAATCGGAGTGATGCCTCGTGGAACCAACCCCCCCTGTCATTTTTTTTCTTTGTTTCCCGAGGCACCAGCCCTCTCTCTCCTACTCCATTCTCTTTCTTCCTTTACCTTTTTCCGCGCTGCCCCTCAATCCGCGCAAACCCCTTACTCACTCACTCATTAATGACCCTAGAAACTTTCTCTCTCCTCTCACCGCCAGCTCAGGACTTTTTCTGCCTTTTTCACTCTCTCCATCGTTCACTCTCTCTCCTTAACTGCCTTTTTCTCAATTCGAAATTAATGCACCTGTCACCAATCTGCTTCTTTCCTAGAAAATATCAACCCTCTTTTTCTGTTCTCTCTTCTCTCCCTTAATTTCTTTTCCTTCATGTCCCGTCTGCTGCTCCCTCTGTCTCTCTTCACTATCTGCCTCTCTCTCTCTCTTGTTTTACTTCCCCTCGGTTTCGTCGTTTTGGTTACCCTTCTCCCGAGACATGACTCTCTGTCTCGTGCCCTCTTCCCTGTCACACTCCTATCACCTCACCATTAATGCTCTCCATCTCCTTCTTATCCCTGTTCCCTTCCTTACCCTTTCTTTTTCTTTTCGGCTCTGCTTGTCACTCAAGTGGCACACCGCCGTATACACGGAGCCACCTTTCCCTGTTCCCTTCTTTCGGCTTTTGAACTCGAGCACTCGAGTATCTTGTACGAGCTCTCACTGCACAAGAAAACTAACCTACATCCCCTCTACCTCTGCTCTCCTCTCGCCTATAAATACGCGACCTGCCCTCGAAAATTTCTCTTGCTCGCTTGGTCACATGTGATGTGTTAGCCTAAAACGTTTTACTGTGAAATTCATACGCTAAAGGCCTCGATTTAAGTCAAGACTGTGCGAGAGAAAGAGGAGTAGAGGAAAAGGAGGAGGTGCTTCCGTATTTCCCCATTACCGACCCTCGAGCACCCTACCCTGGTTACTGGTAAATTATTGAGAAACCTTAACGACTCAGTTTATTGTTGTGATTGTGTTTTCTGTCTGTATGCTTTTGTCGTTGTTTTTGGCTGTGCTGGAAGTTATGTTGTTTGGTTGGTGTTGCTTCGCCATTTAATCTGTTATGGGAACTTTGGTCGAACTGAACTTGTTGAGCTGGCACCCTTTGATGACAGTGGCCATCGAGCCACTGTCGAGGATGTGCCTTCCGGTATAATCTGTAAAAAAATTGATCGGTGCCTTATAAACTGGGGAACTGGGAATATCGGGTGAACAAGGGTGCCCACTGGCACTTGGTGCCTCCTTGCAATTGCTGTGGTCATTTGGTGCACTAATAGCATTACCCTACCAGTACCTGGCATCTGTACCAGTGCCGGTACAGGTTATACCAGTACTGGTAATGGGGTTAAGGTGTAAGACCTATTTGAATTTTTGCTCAGTTGTTGTATTGTTGTATCTGACCCGAGGGGGAGGTTCTGGCCCAGAAGTGGTGACTAAGCCAGTGAGACGCGTTTAATTCTTGTTGGGCTTATCTGGATCCTCTAAATGAAAAGTTAAATGGGCTATTTGAACTTATGTTGGACCCTTAAAATGTAAACAAAATGACTTGGGCCCAAAATAACCTATTGAACCCAACAGATGCTATAAGCTTGAAATCGGATAAGGATATAAATGAATAAAATAGTTGCTAGGTATTTGTGGGCTTGGACCCTGTGTAGGCCGAAATGGGTAAATACATATACTACATAAACGGTGGTCCTATCCATAATACCTAGTAACTAGACCCGAGAATAAAAGGACCAAGAAGGGTATAATTCGGGAAATGAGGACCATAAGTCCGTGCAGCATGAGCTTTGGCTATGACGCACGAGTACGGATTTCTGATCCCACTCAGAATTAACACAAACAAACCTTAAATAATTAAAATAAACCAACTTGCGTTTCATTGTGTTTCTTATATTTTTTTTCTATACTATATGTATCACAAGTACTATAACGAATAATACGAGCTAGCTTTATAAATAGGATAGATAACTTAGGGCGACAACGTCTTGGATAAAGGACATTTGACCTATAATAATACGTAACGAATAAATCAAGTGACTAAACTTGATATAATACTAAACAATATAATTAAATACTTATAAGTTTTATTTAGTGTAATACATACATATATACATACAAAATAACCTAACAACTATATATAATGAATTACATACATACATGCATGTATATAAGTATATATATGAATATATGTCTATACATATATATATATATAGAGAGAGAGAAATGCTATTATGCTTTGCAAAGCACGTGCTTTGAAATTGTTGATCATTAGATCTTCAATCATCATATGCGCACGAATCACAAATCGTGATCTATAAATATGTATATATTATGTATGAACATATATATATAAATATATATATATCTAATATAGGTAGATTCTCCTTATCAGTATTATTAAAAAACAATTTTGATAATGCAACTTGGGCTTGTACCACAATCTATGGCCTTGTTCTTCATTCTGAAAAAAAACATGTTTTGGGATGAGCTTGACCTTTTAGGTAGCAAATGGTCGGGACCTTGGGTTATTGGTGGTGATTTTAATAGTATAAGGAATATAAATGAAAAGAAAGGTCTATGCTTTGATTATAATAATATGGAGAACTTTAATAATTGGATAGATAAATATGGTTTAATTGATTTTAAAGTATCAAATAGGAAGTTTACTTGGGCCAGAGGAGGTACAAGTAAACAAGCTGCTTGTTTAGATAGGTTTTTTGTAAATTTAGGATGGACAGCATTATATCCTAATGCTGAATCAATTGGGTTAGTAAAACAAACATCTGACCATAACCCCATAGTTCTTGATTTTGGAATAACTAAAATATTTAAACAGAAACTATTTAGATATGAGAGAAGTTGGTATGAGCATGAAAATTTTAAACAAATAATGTATTCATGGTGGCCAAGATTCTTAAATGAAAATAAAGCAACTCAATGGCAGAATGCTTTAGCAACTTTAAGAAGAAAGCTAAGGGGATGGAATCAAAATTTAAAAAAACAAATTAAAGATAAAAAGATTACAATTTCACAGTACATTGAAAACTTTGAATTAATAGCTGAGCAAAGAGATTTACAAGAAAATGAGATTGAGAGTTTGTATATGAACAAAAATGAATTGTTCAACATATATAAGGAAGAGGAAATTTATTGGAATCAAAGGGCTAAGGTTAAATGGTTTAAGGAGGGAGATGCCAACTCAGCCTACTTCCATAAAGTAGCATCGGCTAAAAGAAGAAATAATAAGATTAAAAGTTTAAATATAGCAGGAAATGAAATCAAAGAACAAAAGGAAATGATTACTGTTGCTAGTAACTATTATAGAAACTTATTAGGTACCAGAAACAAAACAATAGCTAATTTTCAAGATAATATATGGAGAGATGAAGAAAGAGTATCTATTGAAGAAAATGCTAAATTAACTGAGAAATTTACAGAAGAAGAAATTAGGGCAGCTGTATTTCAAATGGAGCCTGAGAAAGCAGCTGGCCCAGATAAATTTCCTATTTTGTTTTACCAGCAGTTCCGGGACTTAATCAAAACAGATTTGGTTAATATGTTTGAGGATTTTTATGAGAATAAATTGGATATCTCAAAACTAAATAGGGCCCTTATCTGTTTAACCCCTAAAGTTGAATGTCCTGAAGCTCTAAAAGACTATAGGCCAATTAGCCTTATAAATTGCAGCTTCAAAATATTTACAAAGGTATTGACTAATAGATTATATCCAGTTGTTAATAGAATTATCAGTAATAACCAAAATGCATTTCTCAAGGGTAGGGAAATAATAGAGGGAGTTGCAGCTGCTCATGAAATTATCCATCATACTAAACAAAACAAGGAAGGACTAATTATAAAACTGGATTTTGCTAAAGCTTTTGATAATATTAATTGGGACTATATACTGGTTACATTGAAACAAAGGGGTTTTGATGATGTATGGATTAATTGGATACCACAAATCATTAGAAAGGGTAGAAGTGCTATTTTAATAAATGGAGAAATAGGACCCTTCTTTGAATGTCAGAAGGGGCTTAGACAAGGTGACCCTATCTCTCCATACCTTTTTATACTGGTTGCAGATGGATTAAGTAAAATGATTCAAACTAGTACTCAAAATAAACATATAGAAGGATTAGGTCTCATATTACACAATGGACAGAGAGTCACTCATCTGCAATATGCAGATGATGTATTGTTATTCCTAAAGGCAGATCTTAAAATGTTGGAGCACCTCAAATGGTTACTGAGAATGTTTGAAGCCATATCTGGACTTAAAATTAATTTTGATAAGTCTGCACTAATAGCTATTAATATGAAACAAGAAAAAATTCAGTACTATGCACATATATTTGGTTGTGCTGTTAACAATTTTCCTTTTAAATACCTAGGCTTATACTTACACTGGAAGAGACCAGGTAGAAAAGAATGGCAAATGGTAATTGATAAAATTCAAAATAAATTGCCTTTAGGGCAAGGCAAGATGTTATCTATGGGTGGCAGACTCATCATGCTCAATGCAGTATTATCTGCCATACCAGTATATTATATATCACTTTTTAAAATTCCTAAATGGGTTATAAATAAAATTGATAAGATTAGAAGAGCATTTCTTTGGTCTGGTGTTGACTCAACAAAAAGAAAGTATTATCTAGTTTCTTGGGATAGGTTATGCAAAAACAAGGAATCAGGAGTTTGGGGTATGAAAAATTTAAATCAAATGAATCAAGCTTTAATTTGCAAATGGGGTTGGAAATTTATTTATGCAGACCATAAAGCACTATGGAAAGACATCATAATAGCAAAATATGGAGAATTCTCACTTAACACAGTAAAACAAAAATACTCCAATTTTTGGAGTGATGTTGCATCTTTGTATAAGTTTGTTCAACTTGGCTCATGAAGGATAACTGGTAATGGTAACCAAATTAGTTTCTGGTATGATAATTGGATAAATGAATGTGCCTTATGTGTACAGTATCCAAAGATGTTTGATAAGGTCAAAAAGGACAAAATTTCACTAGCTCAGATATATAACAATGGTAATTTTCAGTTTCATTTAGCTAGAGGAGCAAGTACTGAATTAAGATCTCAAAAATCTTAGATAGTGGATAAGCTTGATAGGATTCAACTGAATGATACACAAGATTCAGTTATCTGGTTGTGGAGTAAAAATGGTATTTATACAGTTGATACTATGTACAGATTTTTGAATAATAGTGGTATAACATTGAATTTGAAGAAATCAGTATGGATACTAAAATGTCCTTTAAAATGTAAATTATTATTATGGTTAGTACTCAATGATAAAGTACTAACTAAAGATAACTTGTCAAAAAGGGGATGGCAAGGTGATCAACAATGCATGTTTTGTAATCAGATGGAAACTGTAGAATATATGTTTAATGAATGCATAATTAGTAGAAAATTCTGGACTGCTATGCATAATTTGGATGGTACAATTAACACTAGTTTAATGCAAAATGCATGGAACAGCATAACTTCAGGGAGCCATAAGAATATGCAATTTTGGGGAACGATGATGGCTGCTATGATTTGGTCAATATGGATAGAAAGGAATACAAGAATTTTTTCTAACAATGCAGGAAAATCAATACAATCAATATATCACTCGATTTTATATAATTTTCAATATTGGATAGGTATTTCCACTCCTATAGCACAGCAATTTGCTCTGGTGTTGCAAAACAGTGGAGTTTTGATTGGAGAAGAGACCACGCACTCTGATCAAAATTTGGAAGATGTGTCAAGTGGTGAGGAAGAAGCTTTGGGGCAAAGTAATATTGCGGGGGAATGATTATAGTGGTAGCAGGAGGGCCATATAATTCAAGTAGGGACACTTATATACAATAGCTAAGTATGGTACCGAGGAATGGTATCATACTAAGGTATTGTCAATAAGAAAGAGGCTGCAAATTAATAAATACTAGAAAGTTTTGTAATTTTTTATTTTGTTTGGACTTATTTGCTTTTTAGAGTATACAACTGGTATACTCGAAAACTTTGTATTTGGTACTTTGGCTTTCGAAAAGTAATGAAAGTTGGCTACCCAGCTTGGGTTTGGCTTTGATAAAAATACAAGATTGAACCACCACCAACAATAAATTATATATATCTAATAAATTACATCCGAACCACCACCAACAAGATTGAACTAAGTATAATTATGTATATAATAATATATGAATTGGGCTATGGTGCTTGATCAAGCACCAGCTCTTATGTGCTTGACCATCCTGTGCGTCCGATTTGGTGTCAAGATTCGTGCTAGATGTGGTCGCTGATTTCAGAAATTAATTTAACTGGATTCGTCCAGTAAAACTCGCTAGCGGTCCCTTCTTTTTCTAACTTCTCTCGCCTCTCTCCCAGACACAAACCCTAACACGAATCGCCGCTCCCAGCTCTCTCTCTGCTCGACCCATGCCCTATACGCGATCCACATGTTTTGTTTCTTGGTTGTAGAGGTGACGACACCCCAACCCAACCTCACTCGTCGTTCCTCTTGGTCACTGCCCGGTTTAGTTTCCCATACGTGAATCGAGCAACCCAAGCGAATTGATCCTCACTAAGGTATACATGTACTAATTCTTATCACAAAATTCTCAACGATATTATTGGATAAATTTTTTTAAGTGCAAAATTGCAAGATGTTTGGTATTGTGTTTGCAAAATTACAAAATTGTTGTGATGTCCTATTTTTTGGTCCTGGTTAAAAGAAGTACTGACTTTTTGTTTAGCCTAATGAGTAACAAACGTCTTGGTTTCTGTTTTGTCAGGGACTTGGCCGTCTTTCAGTTGTTGCTGCTGCTGCTACTCAGTCGACAACAAGTGACAGTATCTCTCTACTGCGTGAACCTTTGTACTATTGCAAGAAGTGTAGAATTTTGGCCTTTTGATCTTTGTGGCCTTTTGCTTTGTTCTCTATATTTTTCTTATGTTATATGTGAATACAATATATGCCAGCAGATTAGAATAGAATGTTTTTGTTGGGAGACGTATGTTCAAGTGCAAGGCATATGTATCATAAATGTTGGATGTTACTGGAGTTATCATTTTAATTTTTATTCTGTGACTTTTGATATCATTTTTTTGCTTTCTTTTTATATCATTTTTTCAAAATTCATTGAATTTCGACAATATAATGTAAACTAAACTGATAAATATTCAACCTCCAATAATCAAACTGATAAATATTAAATCTGTACTAACTAAACTAATAAATTTTCAAGTGATTCTTCGTTCAGGCCAAATTGTCAACACCATATATAATACAAGAGTATATGAAATCAAAAGAAACAAGGTTACAGGAAACCCATAGATTCAACAAGAAATAAGACTTTATCTCCATATGTTGCGCCATCTCCATGCAATGTTACTACTTTTGTCTCTGACTCAGTATTACTCCTTTGAGCATATGATTCCTGCAAAGAACTATCTGAGAATTCACAAAATCATGGATACAATCTTGCAAAATTATGGATACAGTCCTACAAAATCATGGATACAGTTTGGCATACACTAAAAAAATTCACAATGTAAGTGTTGAGAATAACCTAAATGGTCAACTCCTCTTCACTATTGATTTCGTCTTCATCTATGCCATACATACAAGACTTTTTTTTTTGAAACTCTTGACAGTAGCTGTCAAGCTTTTTATTAAAAGAAAAAAACATCATAGATACATCAGTTACATCGTATCCTCATTCCTGATTTCTGATATCCTCCTAATAAACTCTACTTCCTACATCAGTGAAATCGCGCCCATATACTTGCCTCATCTTTCAATAGTTCTTCATCCACAGTAGCACATCTGATAGTGCCCTCTGTGCCAGCTGTTCCGATGTTGTGCCATATATACAAGACTAATAACATAACTGACCGTTAAAATAGGATGACCAAATGTTCAAAGCTAGGATAGTAAAAGCTTGTAAAAACATAGTAGTTCAGTAAGAAGCCTCATTAAATTAATTCAAAATATTAATGATTAAATTTAACCCGTTGATTTTAACTTCAACTGACCAAACCATAGATTTTAACCAGTTGATTTTAACTCCATAAGATAGTAATCTACTAAAAGGCATGGGATATTAAATGGTACCTTGGATTGCTGACAGACGACCAAGTCCCTGGCAAAACAGAAACCAAGACGTTTGTTACTCATTAGGCTAAAGAAAAAGTCAGTACTTTTAATCAGGACTAGGAAACAAGACATCACAACAATTTCGCCGAGAATTTTGTAATTTTGCAAACACAGTACCAAATATCTTGCAATTTTGCACTTAAAAAGTTGATCCATGAGTTTCGTCGACAATTCTGTGATCCATGAAATTTGTGATAAGAATTAGTACTTGTGTACCTTAATGAGGATCGATTCACGTGGGTTGCTTGATTCGCGTTTGGGAAACAAAACCTGGGAGCGACGAAGAGGAAAGGCGAGTGAGGTTGGGTTGGGGTGTCGTCGCCTCTACAGACAAGAAACGAAACCTGAGGATCGCGTCTAGGGCCTGGGTCGAGCAGAGAGAGAGCTAGGAGCGGCGATTCGTGCTAAGGTTCGTGTCTGGAGAGAGAGGCGAGAGAAATTCGAAAAATAAGGAAGGGACCGTTCGCGAGTTTTTATTGGATTCGTCCAGTTAAATTAATTTCTGAAATCAGCGACCTCATCTAGCACGAATCTTGACATCGAATCAGACGCACAGGATGATCAAGCACATAAGGGTCGGTTCTTGATCAAGCACCATAGCCCAATTGATAATATATATTGATCAATTTCTCTATATCACATAGAATATATTGTACACCTAAACTACATATGAAAAACACTCGAAGACGACTAAGTAATCATTTAATACATAGAGTTACACAACTAATTAATTATAGGACTAATTAAATATAATACATATAATACATTCTATACGTAGTATATAAGTAACATTAATACAATACATAAAAACACACATATTTATGACTAAGGAAATATTTAATTATCATGATATATGTATATATTGATCAATTTCTTTATAAACACATAACTAATACAATTACACACATATTAGTTAAATTAACTATTTCTGTTTCTTCTTTTGATTAGTTAATAATAAAAGTCCAACTAAAAGTAGTTGATTTTATAACATGTTTTCATCGTGATTTGTTATTTACATTCCTTGTCTTATCGTCCTAACGTCATAATAAATAATGGGATTAGTAACACATTCAGAACAACACATAAAGAACAGAAACATGTGATTGTACCCGCACTAACGTGCAGTACGGACACTGCATGCAAGACTTGACTAAGTAAAAATAATTGATAGAATAAGTTAGGAGCATCAAGGACGTCCCAAACGCAGTTACCTTGTCATTTGATTTCACTTAGTTTTCAAGTCCCTCGACTAATTAAACAAACCCGAAATAAATAAATAGGTGACCTAGTCGACTCGGACCCACCGCAGGGGACGAGACTGACGCAGCTGCATACGACGCTGAGGTCAGCGTGGACGCAACAGACCCTCCGTTAGAGTAGCTCACGCTTCATTCCAGGTGTGGATTCTTGTGGATTATATTCCTTTCTCTTTTAATAGGACCAACCAGACTTACCTAAACTGAATTGCGGTACCAACAGTTACCAACAATTATAAGCAGGCCCGTAGAATCTGAACTGTCATGATTTCATAATGGTAACTGAACCAACTATCTAGGCCAACCTGCACTACATGTCATTGCACTTCATCTTTGCATATGAGATCCGATATACGGATCGTATAGGCTATTACTTATAGGTAGATGCGTATGAATATTATATATCTATACTCGTCCGGAGTGATGAGAGTCGGACCGGTGAGTCATAGCTAGGACGGATGTAGTCTGGGGGCATCGTGAGGATGGATTACGTACGGTAAACGGATTCGCCCGTGGGGTCCATTTCTCGGGATGTCCCTAAGGACATTCGACCACTGCTCACCATCGATGACCATCACTTGATGGCTCGTAGTGCCAGTTCGAGAGTTTTATTTTTAAGATCCTTATTAATATAAATATTATAATACTCCTCTTTGAGTGATCAAGGTTCGGTTTCTCAGTTTAGAGTATGCGTGTCATATGTGAAGTATTGGAGCTATTCCGTTCTTTAAATATTTCTATTAGCCGATATTTGAGATCTCTAAATATTCGATGGGGTTCCCTTAATAACTCTTAGCAAGTAACGGGGAAATCTGGGCCTCCCCTTGGCTTTAACTAGTACAGGGAGTTCCTTTTTTATTATTATTCAAACGGGTAGTCGGTTCCTTATTTCCGTATGACGGCTGAGATCGAGAGTTTATGTTTATTATTTTCTCTTTGTAAGGTAGGCTTCTCGGTTCGCTTTGATCGAGTGTATGCTTTTATAGCCGCTCTGCTTTTACCAGGGCGTTTCGTTCTGGAAACTCAGAATTAAGTTAGATTGACGGCTGATTATACTAGACTCGTCTAACGATACCCTTAGATTTGGTGGCTTACATACTAGACCCGTCTAAGGGGGCGAATCCTGAAGTCCTACACCCGGGTTTCCAAAATTTGATTCTTTGTACATTTGTCTGGGAGTTTGATATCTTTTTCATATTAGTATTGTATACTACTATTCCTCATAAATATTTTGGGTTTCTTTCTCGTATCGTCTCTTTGGATAGATTTACTTATTTAATTAAATTGATTAATTGTTAAACTAAATACAAGTCAGGTGTAGTAACTAAATATGGGTATTCTCAATAAATGTGATTGGTCCAACCTTGAATCGGATATAATCCCAAAGGCTGGACCTTAATCCACACTGAGTAATTTTTATAAATTACTCACGTTCCACGGTTGGTTGTGGGGTCCAGGTAAGGAGCAGGAGTCTCTTTTGATGTCCAGAGGAGAGCGTTAGGATGGAGTCCGGCGTCTTCCGTTTTGAAGATCACTTCAGTTGTTTCTTTTATTCCTTTTGTTAGGACTAGTG
>CAXKVX010004318.1:0-19176 GCA_964058865.1 Eleocharis quinqueflora
ACATTTTCTTCCTTCGCCACCTTATCTCCTTGGACCGTAACTTTGATATTCCTTTTGTCATCATTTCTCACATGAAGGCATGCAAAAACTCCAACATTGGGACTTTTCCCTATAGCCATGTGATTCTTCGTCTCATGAAATCTCAAGGGATTGATCCGCTCGAACTTAGCATGCAAACCCAACCAAATGAACCATTCACCCGACCTCAAAACCTTTGGCACACCATGGAGACCATTGGGTGGATGAAAGACGGGACCAAACTTTACCCAACTCACCAATCGAAGAATGATTGGATCAAGCATACCAATGCCACACCAAACCAATATGTTGATCCAAACCTTCCTCCACCCGGACAAGCTCCCGGTGATGCACACCCTCAACCATATCCAATTCCTCAAAATTTCAACGAGTTTGTGCAATCCACTATGGAGCGTTTTGACCGCTTAAAGGCACAAAACAAATCAATCATGGATAAGCAAGTTGAGATTCATTCTCAACAAATGGTTATTGCTAAGAACCAAAGTGCTCTCTCGCAACAAAATAGTGAACTTGCGACTCGCATTCAAGGGTTACTCAATCATAGTGCCTTTGTTGAGCAAAGAGTGAATGCGACCTATGCGGATGCGCACTCACTTGCGGTGCGTTGGGTGAAGAAGTTTGGAGGTGATGACGATGCGGGACCCTCGGGAGGAGCCACGATGGATATCGATCCGAGCGCTTAGTGATTTCTTTTTACTCTGTCTCCAAAACGTATGTGTGTTGTTCACGTAGGGTGCTTATCTAGACATTATATCTAAACTTATGTGTATTATATCTCTATGACTTGTAGCTTGACATGATGCCACGTTAACATTTCTTCTTAAATTTGGCTATCTTATTTTATCTTTTGAACATATTTATTTGTTTGTTTCATATGTGGTGAATTGATTGAGAATGCCAAAATTGAGAAAAGGACATACACACACGCACAAATTACATTGTCACTATCATTAAAAGAATACTGAAAAATGTGCCCAAATATTTTCCTAAACATACTTTCATGGTATTCGTTGATGTACACATCCCCATACGTTGAGGGGGAGCCTCTACATTGCTCAACCTCCTTTCATATGCATACATTAAGGGGGAGCTCTAATTTCTAACTTGGTTCCCTTTTGTCGATTTCCAAATAGGGGGAGAAAAATTTGAATCATAGGGCAAAATTCAAGTTACTTGCTATTACATATCTCTCGCTTGCCCACACGGTCTATAGTTTTGCAAATCGTCAAAAGGGGGAGGTTGTTATACTTAGCAATGTCTCGTATTTGTCGATTTGCAAAACCACTTGAATTTAACAATTATCTTGTGAGATGTGTTTGTTTAGGTGCTTCTTTAAACTCAAGGAAATGAATATACAAGAAGCAAATGAGTTCAAGGAAATCCTAAGATTCAAGACATCAAGATTACTTAAATAGTAGGGTACCACAATAAGTGCTTATGTTTATTTTAAATCATGAGATTGAGTCAAAAATATGCAAAATAACAAGGAAAAGATCTGAAACGTTATATAACGTTCAGTAACGTTATATAACGCTCTGGACATATGCCTGTAATTTGAAAAATCGATCAAAACGTTATATAACGATGAGTAAAGTTGTACAACGTTATCCATCGTTATATAACGTTTCTCAACGTTGTATAACGTTGTACTTCTCCAATGCAAATTAAAACGGTCATATTTATTACAGCTGGATGTGAGATATTTTTGCCAAAACGTTGTACAACGGTACAGAACGTTGTATAACGTTTTAACCCAGAAAATTGAATAGAATATTGTGAGGAGGTATAAATAGAGACTCCTCCCCTTTCCCAAGTCAATCAATTCTATTCAATATCAAAACCTAACATTTGAGCCCCCATTGAAAGAACTCTCACACTCCTTGCTAAATCAATCATTTTTATTTGACTCAATCTCTTGATCTAAAGTTAGTATAACCATTGTGAGAGATTGAAAGTTCTATTCTCATCATTAAGTCATCTATTCGGTTATTCTTACTTTGGCCTTGTGTCTCAACCTTTGTGTGTAAGAGTGCAAGGTTCAAGATTGTAAAAGACTTTCGTGTGATAGTAAATCAGCTCAACCCTATTGCCAAGTCGGGGGGTTGGGAGTCCCGGAGAGTAGGATCGTCAATATCCGAACTCCGTTAAAAATCTTGGTGTCACCTGTGCCGAATCTTTGTTTGCAACCTCTAAACTCTTTCTTGTTATTTAAGTTTTCAATTTTTGTGTTTAGAAATTATTAGTTCATAATTTGTAATAGATTTGGTAAAATTGCAAGTTGGTCCCTAGAAGTATATTGAATTGCTTAAATTACTCTTTTTAAGGGTAACAACGGTCTTCAGATCTAACTCGTGGTAACATCTCTTACTCTATTGTTGTTGTTTTGGTTGTATGCAACCGGTGGATTTCTTTATTTCTTGATCCGTGTGTGCGTGGAACTTCTTGCCGTGGGTTTGAGTTACGGGTTGTTGTAGTTGAAGGTACCGTACCGGTTTCGGTCTTATTTCCCAACATTATTCTATAGATGCTCTTAAGCTGCCAACACTTGTCAACTGGCATCCTTGGTACGACAGTAGAAAGGCTAGTCCATTTGTTTTAAATTATAACTCACACACACACCAGACACACTGTTTCCATATGATCTGATCCGGCCTTCTGATGTCTCTACATCTTTATACATGTATTTATTGGCATAGGTTGGCGGATGAAGCCAAATATACCAAGGGTTAACCTTTGTGACCGTAATGGGTGCAGGTCATGAAGTGCCACTGCATCGACCCCAGCAAGCGTTAATATTATTAACACATTTTTTTTAAAAAACAAACCGATGTCACAGTAGCCACTTTGAAATAAGAAAAATTGCTGTGAAGTGTAGATTTCCATTTGTTAGATTATTTTCTATATTTGATTATTTTAGTCAGCGTACACCATTTTTTGAATCAGGCCTAGGTAAAATAAGGATTTGAGACTATGATGTCCCTCATGCAAATTTTGTTCTGGTATTCTCCACTCTCACAATGTTGAATTTTTCATATATTAAGTTCAAACCATTGATTAACAGGAGATAAATTAGTAAACTAACATTCAATACTAATTTATCTTCCAATGTGGCGTTGAGGATTTGGTATGGGGGGTTCGGATAGTAGCTCTGAATATGGTTTCTAGAGATGCCTCTAGTGTAATAGTTAGTTTGAAAATAGATCTTCTGTCGCGCAGCAGAAATACTGTGTGCCGCGCAGTAGACCTTAGTATTTGATTTACATCAAGTTTCATGCAAACTAAACTTTGTAATATCGGACTTTCCTGATTCACATATGGACCGTTCGTTACCTACAGCGCATAGATTTTGGCTCGTTCGTCGCTGATGCGCGGCAAAAGATTAGCTTCCAGTTAGTTTAGATAGATGGGTATGACCTGAAGTTGTAATTGGTAATTTTGTTTTTCTTATCAAATTGGCAGCCGTTGCCATTTTTTCGAAAAAAATAAAGAGAAATTATTTCAGTACCTAGAGTCTTGTACCTCATATCCGTATCCCGCATAAGACAAAAACATTTTCATTTTTGAATTTCAGATTTACGCTAAGCGTACGTGATTTTGGATGATAAGAATCAAGTCTCTAACTTATGAAATCCAATCTATTCAAAACAAAAATAAAAGAGGTCGAAAGATTGTGTCTCATTAAATCTTACAAATGGGATACAGAATTAACATCAATAACAAGAGAAAAGAAATTAGTATTGTCACACCCCAGAAATAATGACTAACTTAGGGGTGTTAATCCCGCCACGTGTACTTGATTTCAAGTACACGAAAGGCTTAGTTGACCACTCAGAAATATAAATAAGAATAGTTTATTATGCTTAATATAAGAAAAAAGCACACACATTTCACACACACTACATGAACATCCAACAAATACATATATATTTATCCAACGTCTGGATACAAGGTTTACAACGGAAGCAAAACAAAAGTAAAATACATACTAAAGAGGACGATCCCATCAAAGGATGTGGGACCGACCCTAGCTAACCTACTACACACTAATCCTAACAAAAGGAATAAAAGAAAACAAATGGATTGATCCTCAAAACGAAAGACGCTGGGGACTCCATCCTAGCGCTCTCCTCTAGATAGCAAAAGAACTCCTGCTCCTTACCTGGACCCCACAACCAACCGTGGAACGTGAGTAAATTATAAAAATTTACTCAGTGTGGATTAAGGTCCAGCCTTTGGGATTATATCTGATTCAAGGTTGGACCAAATCACATTTACTGAGAACACCTATATTTAATTACTACACCTGACTTGTATTTAGTTTAACCGTTAATCAATTTTTACTAATTAAATCTATCCAAGAGACGATACGAGAAAGAAACCCAAAATATTTATGAGGGATAGTAGTATACAATACTAGTAAGGAAAGATATCAAACTCCCAGACAAATGTTCAAAGAATCAAATTTTAGAACCCCGAGTGTAGGACTTCAGGATTCGCCCCCTTAGACGGGTCTAGTATGTCAGCCGCCAATCTAAGGGTATCGTTAGACGGGTCTAGTATATCAGCCGCCAATCTAACTTAATTCTAAGTTTCCAGAACGAAACGCCCTGGTAATAGCATGAGCGGCTATAAAAGCACACACTCGATCAAAAGCGAACCGAGAAGCCTACCTTACAAAGAGAAAATAATAAACATAAACTCTCGGTCTCAGCCGTCATACGAAAATAAGGAACCGACTACCCGTTTGAGTAACAATAATAAAGGGAACTCCCTGTACCAACCAGGGGCCAAAGGGGAGCCCCAGACTTCCTCTGTACCAACCAGGGGCCAAAGGAGGAAGTCCTTCGAATATTAGGAGATCCCGAAACACCGGCTAAATAGAAATATATAAGAACGGAATAGCTCCAATACGTCACATATGACACGCATACTCTAAACTGAGAAACCGAACCTTAATCACTCAACGGAAGATATTATAATATTTATACTAGTAAGGATCTTGAAAATCAAATACTCGAACTGGCACTACGAGCCACCAAGTGATGGTCATCGTTGGTGAGCAGTGATCGAATGTCCTTAGGAACATCCCGGGAAATGGACCCCACGGGCATTGAGCTTGCGTACGTAATCCATCCTCACGATGCCCCCAGACTACATCCGTCCTAGCTAGACTCACCGGCCCGACTCTCATCACTCCCAACGAGAATATATAAATAATATTTGATACGCATGTACCTATAAGTAGTCTAATAGCCTATACGATCCATATAACAGATCTCACGTGCAATATGAATGCAGGTGACATGTAATGCATGTTGGTCAAAATAGTTGGTTCAGTTACTAATATGAATTCATGACAATTCAAGATCTACGGGCCTGATTATAAATTGTTGGTAATTTGGTACTGCAGTTCAATTTAGGTAAGACTGGTAGGTCCTAGAAAGAGAGAAAGGAATATAATCCCCAGGAATCCACACCTGGAAAGAAGCGCTAGCTACTCAATCGAAGGATTTGCTGCGTCCACACTGATCTCAGCGTCGTATGCAGCTGCGTCAGTCTCGTCCCCTGTGTGCGGGTCCGAGTCGACTAGGTCTCCTATTTATTTATTTCGGGTTTTGTTTAGTTAGTCGAAGGATTATTTCTGAAAAGGATTTACATGAAAGGTACTGGCGTTTGAGACGTCCTTGATGCTCCTAATATAATTTCTTTAATAATTCTACTTAGTCAAATCCCGCGTGCAGTGTCTGTGCTGCACGGCGAGTGGGTGCATGAAACACATGTCTCTGTTTCTTTAGGTGTTATTCTAGGTGCATTACTAATCCCATTATTTATTATGACGTCAGGACGATATCTTACAGAACCTAAATAAAGCACATCACGACGAAAACATATTATAGAATCAACCACTTTTAGTTGGACTTTTAATTAAACTAAGTAAAGAAGAAGATAAAATAATTCTAATAAGTATAAATGTGTATTGGTATTACTCTTATAGAGAAATTGATCAATATATAATATTATTTATATAATTATACTTAGTTCAATATGGTTGGTGGTGATTCGAGTGTACTTAATTAAATATATATATATATATACATATGTTCATAAATAAGTATGTATATATATATATATATATATATATATATATTTATATATATATATATATATATATATATATATATGTGTGTGTATATATATGTATATGTATGGACATGTAATTATATAGATACTTACACACATACATACATACATACATATATATATATATATATATATATATATATATATATATGTAATTTATTACATAGTTACTTGGTTGATTCAAGTATATATATATATAAATATATTACACTTTAATAAAGCTTATAATTGTTAAATTATATTGTTTAGTATTATACCAAGTTTAATTACTTAATTTAGTCGTTACGCATTACTAGTAAATCAAGTGTAATCATGTCAGATACGATGTTGTACCAAGCTACTATCCTACTATATAACTGAGTCATATAATATTCGTTATATTGTTTTATGTGCTAAATATAGTATAGAAAAATATATAGAAACACAAGTTGGTTGTTTTTAGTTTATGTTTGGTTTGTGTTAATCCTGGAGTGGGATCAGAAGTCCGTACTCGTGCGTCATAGCCGAAGCTCGTGCTGCACGGACTTATGGTCGTCATTTCCCAATTATAACTTTCTCGGTCCTTTTTATCATTTGGATCTAGTTACTAAGTATCTTGGGCTAAACCTCTAATTTGGGTAATATCTGTATAATACCCAACTCGGCCCAAATTAGGGTTAAGGCCCAAAATACTTGTAACTAAATTTTGTTCTTATTTTTATCTATTATCCAATCAAGGGTCCATAGGGTAAAATGGGTCTTAAAGGCCCAAAGGCTAACTGTTCAGTTGTTCTAATATCCATAAAGTCAAAGGGGCCCATTTAAATTATTATAGTGAACAAGCTTACTGGGCCAGTCACCACCTCTGGCCCAGTTTTGTTCCTCTCTTTTCCGACGACCAAATCAGAACAACCCAGCACAAGCAAAAATCTGCTGCACTGGTGCTGGCATCCCAGTGCAGCAAGAAAATCAGAGATGGGTTCGGAATGCCAGAAATCAATAACCATCCCTATTGTTATTAAGCCAGATATAGATCTGTGCTGGTACAACAGTCACAGAGAAATGCACAATTCAAGGTACTACCCGAGGTTACCAGAACCATCGAAATCCAACGGCAAACCTTTTGGTCAAGTTCAAAGATCATAATGAGTACTAGTGATTACTAGAAGGAATTCTTGCCCAATTTAATGTATATACCAGTACCAGAATAGTCCACACAGGCATACCAGTGCCCAAAATCGAAGCAAACCGGTTTTAGTGTGTACCAAAAGAAGTCAGGGTCTGTGCCAGTAAATACCCAGTAGTCCCACGTAAATCAGTAAAAGCCATAACAGTTCAAAGCTATGCCAGTAAAACAACCAAACGAAAACACACAACAATCAAGCCAAGAATCAAGAAATGAACGAAACAATCAGCAGTGATAAAGTCGTTATAGGGTTCATTTGGATTTACCAGTGAGCGAAATGGAGAGGGAATTTTAACGGAGGCAAGCTAGGGTTGTGGCTCCTCCTCCACAGCTCTTCATGCCCCATCTTCCTAACCTTCCCCTCTTATTCCCTTTACTTGTCCTTTTTAACTCTATTTACTCAGCGTGCTCAACACATGAGCGGAAGAGGTAAGAGAAGGCTAGGTTGGGGGTTTTATAGGCGATGGAGGGAGGGAGAAACCAGACGTGCATGCTTGAGGGAGGGTAGAGGGTTTCGTGTGGGGTTAGTGCAAAAGTACAACGACAAAGGCAACAGTAGAGCAAGGGAGAGAGCAGAGGGAGATATGTCACGAAAGTCAAAGAGAGGAGGGACGGGGGTATCGAGTTGTCGAGAAGAGAGTGGAGAGCGCAACGGATTTTTTTAGGAGAGGAAGGGACGATGGGAGACAGAGATGGGAGCGACGGGAGAAAAGGGGAGTGAAAGAGACATCGGGAGAGAGAAATGTGAGAGAGAGAGGAGAAAAGGGAGAGATGGGACGAGAGAGTGGGAGAGAAGGAGGGGAAGAAAGGAAGTGACAGGGGCGCATTAATTGCGACGAGAGAGAGTGAAAACTGAGGTACATGAGAGAGAGAGATAGTGCTTCTCGGGAAGGAACGAAGACAGAAAAAAAATAGGTGCAGCAAATTTCTAGAATAATAAATGAAAGAGGTAACGGGAAACGAGAGAAAACAGTAAAAGAGGAGAGGTGTATGGGGGAGAGAGTGAAAGATAGGGAGAGAGACTGTCGGTGGGATTCTCTACACCACTTTCTTTGTGTGGTGTCGTGTGCATGACCGTTCTTTGTGTGACGTGACCCGTCCAGACCGGCCACGACTCGTTATACAAAACCTAAAGGATTGTGTAAGGTAGTTATAGTTAATTAGATGACTTAAAAACTGATTTAATTAGGTGATAATTGTATAATAAAATTTGTTGGAATGTTTCGTAATTAATTTGTAACTTGTCCATACGACCATACGTGCATTCTGTTAATTAAGGATAAAGTTTTAACTAGAATCTATTTGTACATACTTATTTGTTTGTTTTTGAGAAATTAAATATGTACATGATGTTTATTGATTTATTCATATAATCGTATACTTTCTAATTTTTAACATTACTGAAGTATCTTGTATCTTATTCTGTCTGTTATTCAATTATTAATTTCTTTTACTTTATATGTACATTATTGTTATCTTTAATTATTTACCTCTTCAAGACGATGACTTATTAAATAGATTTTCTCCTCTAAATATTCGAAGGGTTGTAAATTACTTAATTAAAAAGTTTTAAGTTTTAGATATTTATGTAAGCTGAATTAAGGTTAATATTTTAAATTAAGGTTAAATTTTATCATTAACAAGGTAATTATTTAATAAATCACTTCTTGAAAATGGTGGGTTTTACAAGTATCAACATCAGAGTTGCTAGTATCATCATTTGAGGTAGCGATGTCAACAGAAAATGTATTAGTATCAACACCAAATGTGGTAGTATCACTCAACACCAAAGGTGGTAGTTTCACTCAACACCAAAGGAATTAGTATCAACATCAAAGGTGGTAGTATCAGCACTTGAGGCAGCGATATCAACACACATGAATTAGTATCAACAGCAAAGGTGTTAGTATGAATATCTTTCTTATTTAGTGTGAACACCTTTTTTTATTTAGTTTGTGACTCATTTTTGTGCAGAACTGACTTGAAATAACTAGTCTGAACACCTGTTTTATTTAGTCTGAACACCTGTTGTATTTAGTTTGAACACCTGTTGTATTTAGTCTGAACACCTATTGTATTCAGTCTAAACATCTGTTGTATTTAGTCTGTGTCTCATATTTTTGTGCATAACTGACTTGAAGAAGTGCAAAAATAGACTTGAAAAATTAGTCTGAACACATTTTTTATTTAGTATAAACACCTATTTTATTTAGTCTGAACACTTATTTTATTTAGTCTGCACTCATGCATTATATGAAAAGCATTCTTAATAGTGTGTAGGGCGGAAACGTTCAGAATAATGCGCGCAATCTAACTTTCCATTTTTTTCGCTTTGATTGTTTGACTTTCAGCTATAGAAGTTTTTAACTGTTTGACTTTCCATTTTTAGAAAGTTAGTTGGGATATTTCGACGGAGTACAAGAGTTAAAGTACAGTTAATCAATCCCAAAAATAAAATACTAATTTATTTTTATATTTGTCAAAAAGATGAACATCAAAGCAAAATACAATAATTTGTTGTTTTGTTGAGATAAATAAGTTATCGGTTAATTATGTACACGCATTATATAGGACGTTTATTTCTAGAACTATATTGAATTAATTAATTAATGGGTAAGCAAAATGCTTTAATTGATTGATATATTCGGCCACAATCTTTTTTCAAGAAAATCACCAGAAAATCAGCTCAAAGTTCAGTTAATGCCATTGTGCCAAGTGCCACAAAGAGATGTTTATCTCGTGACGGAAAATTTTCATAAAGGATCTAGCAGCAAAGAATTTCAATAGATAGGACCGGAGGCACCCTAAAAATTGCACAAAGGACCAAGGGCGCGATTAATAGTCGCGCCCCTAAGCAGATTCCGTTTTTTCCCCTGAAATCAAGGCGTTCTGCATGTGCTTTTGCAGTTGTGGGCCCGGGCACTTAGGGGCGCGATTATTAATCACGCCCCTAAGTGATTCTGAATTTTTTTTTTGTTAAGTTGTTCATATTTGTACCTTTTAATATAATAATTATTAGTTAGTACTAATATATAATTGTTTATTATTTGTTAATATATCAATAAAAGTAGTATATTCATATAATATTTATTATTAAGCAAATTAATGATAATTTCAATATACAATAAATTTTTAATATATGTATAGTTGTAATATAATACTATTAATTTGTCTTGTTAATTTTTTTGGGTTAATTAATAATTATTTATACCCTTTAATATAATAATTAGTTAGTACTAATATATTATTTTTGGGTATTTGTTAATATATGTATATTAATATATATATACATATATATACTATAATTATACTATAATTATTATTAAGCACAAAATAACATAAATTTATACATATGTTGAAGATATAACAAAATGATAAATATTACATGTGTTGTAATATAATACTATTAAATAACATAAATTGATGATATACAATATATGTAATACTATTAAATAACAAAATGATAAATATTAAATAGGTTATACATATGTTGTAATATAATACTATTAAATATTACATATGTTATTTATACACAATATATTACAAGAAATAATAAATTTATGATATATTGAAGATATAACAAAATGAAAGTATATTCTCAAACCACATTAAGATATAATAACATAAATTAAAGTTCATAAAATCCTCAAACACAAAATATTTTGCAATAGTCTCGAAGATAAACATACATATCCAAGTCTCCTAAATAAACATACATATCCAAATGTTTGAGATACACGTACAAACTAATTAATAAGGCATAAAACAAAATTACATTATCTTAAACTAAATAAAAGAACAAGCTTCATCATCTCCTTGCTAATTACCTGCGATAACGAAATCTCAAGCATTACAAAATTGAAACCAATGTTGTTTTGTGAAATAAATAATACTAGTATTACCTTCGTCGTTTGGGGGTGCAGTGCAGGTGCGCTTGCTGTGTCCCGTTTGTTTGCATCGCCCACAAGTGTATGCTTGTCGATGTGTATTCTCTTTATCCATTTCATTTCTAATCTGTATATGTTGACGTCTCCCCTTCTTAACAGCATACCTTGTCGGGTCAGGCACTAGCTTTGGTCGTGGAATTTCAGGCCATGTGTCAGAATTTCCGAATGGCTCAAATTTTGGCGTCCATGTTGCCATCAACTATTGAATGCGATAAACAGGAGATACGCACAAATTGCTACTTATGCCCCCTTGAGCACAACATGCTACGATATGAGAACAAGGGATACCTGTTAGTTGCGGTTTTTGACAAGTGCATGTACCTCCGGGCACTTCTAACCGCACTGTATGTATTATATTTCCTTTAATCTTGTTCCCAACGAATCTTTGACCTGTTTGAACCTCATATTTTCGCTCGTTCCGGTACGCTCGCACCGTATGTGTATTTCCCCTTAATCTTCGCTCCTCTAGTAACGCTTGGATTTTGGAGGAGAAGAGGAAACCTTGTTCAATTGCTTTTTCTGCTTTTGCTCGCCTTTCAGCAAAGTATTTGACCGACTTATAGAATGTGATTTCAACAAGAGAAGTAACCGGTAACTCACGTGCTTCTTTGAAAACATTATTGAGGGATTCTGGTCCATTCGTTGTCATCATCCCCATTCTACGGCCTCCTTCATCGAATGAAAGAGCCCATAAGTCAAAACGCGATGCATTGTTCCTTTCAACATCGTTCGGATCCCTACCAATATCCTCAAGCCATGTTGCAGCGTCGGGGCATTTTTCGTGAATACGACTGAGCCTCATTAGAAACTTCCTATTTTGATTTTGTTTCATTGCTTGCCTCAAGATCTGTGTTAATTTTTTGTTGGTAAATTCTTTTGTGAAATTTTGACATATGTGCCTTGAACAATATCGATGAAAGGCATGTCCATCTTGGGTGCTCCAACTCAGGTCTGGCTCACTAAAAACCCGCAAGATACTCTTGTGACGATCAGAGAGTACTGTCACAACTCGTGATCCAACCACTTCCCTACGAACAAATTTCATGAAATCCTCCCAAGATTTGTTGTTCTCGGTATCAACCAACGCAAATGCAAGGGGCACCAACTGATCTTCTGCGTCGAAGCCACATGCAACTAACATCTTCCCCTTATACCGCCCAGACAAATGTGTACCGTCGATTCCTATAACAGGTTTGCAGTGCCTGAAGGCCTGTATTGCCAGACCATATGCCCAACACACTGCTTGAAATAATCTTTCATTTGGATCATTTGTGGGGGCGGTAAACCACTCAATCACTGTACCCGGGTTTGTTCTTTGTATGGCATTAAGTAAGGGCACGATTAAATCATAAGCTTGCCTCCAACTTCTGAACAATTGTGCGATTGCGATCTCTTTTGCACGCCAACACTTGAGGTAAGGAGCCTTGAAATTATATCTCTGCTCAATGGCAATCTTGATGTCTTTTATAGTAAACCTTACATTTCCCTTAACACTTTCTCTGATTATGGAAGCCATGAATGGAGACGTTAAGTGCGGATGCTCCAACCTATCTCCCGACATAACACATTCATGCGGACCTTGCCTTGTATTAATAATAAAAGCATCATCACTTAGCCTTCTTGTTGCATACAACCTCCAATTACAATTTTGGTCGGTGCACTCGATTGTATACACGCTTTTATTGGACTTTCTCTTCTTAAACGTGCGGTTCGATTTGATGTGAAAATCATGCACAACCCATTTTAGATGATCCTTTGATCGAAAACATTGTCCCACTGCCAAACCATCTTCTGTGACATACCCTTCGTCGTCAAAGTAATTGCCATCACCAATTATATCGATGATTGCATTAATATTATTCCATGAAGCTATTGGATGAGAATCGGTTCGGTCCCGTAATGGCCATGTTGTCATGGTCAGAGAAGTCTCTTCTTCAGAATTGTAATTAGGGTCTTCGAAAGGTGTAAAATCCATATTCATGAAAGCTTCATTACCACACGTATTTCCAATTGGGCTTGCATCTTGGTTCACTAATATCTCAACCCGTTCTGCCGGGTTAATTTCATCCAACCCAACATTAAATTCGAAATCCTCATAATCATCTTCTTCCTCTGGAATCGATTGATTTCGATTTGAGGATGCATTTGGTTCACAACAATTGGTACGAAGATATGCATCTGGCATTCTACAAGCTATTGGCTCAACATACTCATTTGGGGTTTCGTAAGCACGACTACCACTTGCACAACCCTGGTTTAGGGTTTCCGTAGCTCGACTACCGCTTGCACAACCATGGTTTAGGGTCTCATGACCTCGACTCCCACTCGAAAAACCTTGATTTGTTGTATATCGAAGAACTTTTGGCTCAACGTACAACTCAATCATTGCAACAGTACCAGGATGAACCGAATGGTTCACCATCAGTCTCCAAGTATCATTACTCGACAGTTGTAACTCAGTATAGAATATTACCGGAGGAGTTAGCTGTAATCCGGCATTGAACCTCCCTGATATCTCTAAAGCATGTGTTGAACTTGAAATCCCCATCCATCGGTACAGCTCTGTCTCCAGTTCACAGAGTGTTATGTCGTCATTCACCGTAAAACTACCGGTAGCTTTTTTCGAGTAATGCACACCATGAGGACCGTTCTGGATGGATCCTCCAGTGTAGAAACTAATAATAAACATTTTATATGTAAGATTTTGGGAGGAGAAATGTGAAAATTTGATTTAGGGTTTGTGGAGAGGAAGGGGACTGCTGGGGAGAAGAGATAAGATTGAAATAATGGTTGGAGAGAGAAGAAAAGAAAGGTGTTGCTGTATATATTTTGTTCATTTAGGGTACAGGTGGACCCCTCATCTGAAAAAAATCGTGCAAGATTCAGACTTATCTGCAAAAATGGCATCTTCTTAGGGGCGCAACTAAATAATTGCGCCCCTATGTTAATTCAGAAAAATGGTGAAAAATACATTTTCTTACTAGCTTGTAATCTTTCTAATCTTTTTAAATAATAATAATAATAATAAGTATATAATAATATTAATATTTATAGTATTATATTACAAATATTAAAATTACAAATTTATTTTATGTTTAAATTATTATTAATTTGCTTAATAATAATTGTAGTATATATATTTTAATATACATATATTAACAAATACCCAAAAATAATATATTAGTACTAACTAATTATTATATTAAAGGGTATAAATAATTATTAATTAACCCAAAAAAATTAACAAGACAAATTAATAGTATTATATTACAACTATACATATATTAAAAATTTATTGTATATTGAAATTATCATTAATTTGCTTAATAATAAATATTATATGAATATACTACTTTTATTGATATATTAACAAATAATAAACAATTATATATTAGTACTAACTAATAATTATTATATTAAAATGTACAAATATGAACAACTTAACAAAAAAATAATTCAGAATCACTTAGGGGCGTGATTAATAATCGCGCCCCTAAGTGTCCGGGCCCACAACTGCAAAAGCACATGCAGAACGCCTTGATTTCAGGGAAAAAAACGGAATCTGCTTAGGGGCGCGACTATTAATCGCGCTCTTGGCCCTCTGTGCAATTTTTAAGGTGTTTCCGACCCTATCCGTTGAAATTCTTTGCTGCTAGATCCTCTGTGAAAATTTTACTCTCGTGACCTCACAATTCAATCTGGCAGCGAAAACTGTACCAGATCTCAGGTCACTCTTGTCGTTTCTCTTTGCTTTGTGTACCACGTTGCAGTTTTAGTTTGAGCCTAAAATTAAATAAATTACAATTTATTTCTTGAAAGTTATGCCTTTGACGTGTGTCACACCCACAGGAATCAAATTTTATTATATTATTAATGAGAAGAAAATATATTTTTACAAATAAATTTGCTTAGACGTAAATGTAATGCTTTTTTTTTTTGTTGATAGACGATTTTGCCTATGCTTAGACCCAAGTGGTTGCATATTGGATACTCCAGGAGCAAAGACCGTATACGTATATTCTAGGAACACCCAAGGTAACCTAGGGATCGAGAATCCTGCGTTCTAAACCTGGTCTACCAAAAACTGTCATGCTCGTTTTCTCCGCAATTCACCTACAACTACAAGAAAAGAAAAAGATATCAGCTCTAACCGCTAGCAAAATCTCTCTCTCTCTCTCTCTAACCACTAGCAAAATCTTTCTCGATCTCTCGATCTCTCGATCTCTCAACCAGCCATGGCAAGAAGTTCTTCCCAATCCCAGGCTTCCTCAGCTAGCGCAGGCGGATCTCGCCCTATGACTGTGGGCCCCAGGGGCTCTGCTGCTGCGACAGCTGGCATGCGAAGGCGGAGGACTACTGGCTCCGGTGGATTCAGCGGCGGAAGCGGTGGCGGGAGCAACATGCTCCGTTTCTACACCGATGATGCTCCTGGGTTGAAGATGACACCCACTGTCGTGCTGGTCATGAGTCTCTGCTTCATCGGTTTCGTTACTGCCCTCCATGTATTTGGCAAGCTCTACCGCTACCGATCCGCTGCTTCTGGCGGATCATAATCTGATCCAGTGAGATTTCGAGTCCCATCGATCTGATCTAACAGGTCCAGGGGCGATCTGGTCTGTTTTGTAACTTTTTGGTACTCTTTTGTTTCTCAAGAGTTTGGTAACCTAGGGTTGGTTGTTTTGTCAGATGATCTCTTGTTATTTGTTCTTAGATCCGACTGTTTATTGCTGTTTTTCCTATCTTATCGCTAAATGTCTCTGAATTTTGATTACGCGTTATAGAATTGATCCAATTAGGTCATTATCTATTTTGGCTGTGTAATTTCATCTCACGGTAGACCTTTTGAGCTCAATTTTTGAGATTCTTGCTTGTTACTTTGTTAGGTAATATATATTTATTAAATTCAATTCTGTGGTTGATAGTAAATTAACTTGCACAGCTAATTTAGCTTCCCCTATTGTGTTCTGAGCCTTTGGAATTAAGCCTATTTGGTTAGATCATGCAATTCACCATGTATAATTATTGTGGCTTTAGAAACCCTGCATAGAGAAAAAACAACTTCATTAATCAGTAACATATGTTGTAGGAACTAGGAATGTCTTTCTATAATAAAGGTTTAAGGCATGCAGAATAGGAAATCTGCATGGGCTTTACAATTTTTGAATGATTGTGTACAACTAGTAGTTACCAATTTAGCATATTGGCATCTCTTTGCAAGAATCTTTAGCATTCTTGACTGATCCAAGCTTGATCAGTAATTGCAAACCTATATGCAGGTTGAATCCTTGATATCTTTTGCAAGAATCTTACCATGCTTAACTAGTCTATGAGGATTAGTAATTCCAACCATGCTGACAACTGTTTTAAGCCAGCAATTCTGTTGTTAGAATTCTGTTTCAGTGCGTTTTTTTTGCTGAATATTGTTTGCAGTTTAGTTTCATAGTACTTCTCCGATATTCTTGATAGGAATTCTTCTGTGAAGATATGATAATGTACCAGAGAGAAATTGCAATTTTTCCTGTCAGGTTTACTATTCTTAGAGATCAAGATTTATGTTTGCATTGAGTTCAATCTCTAAATTTTCGGGGTTATTATGTGCAAGTTTAGTGTTGATCTGAGTTATCAAGAATAACTAATTTATCTAATATTAGATACTAACTAATTTAACAATTTACAATTAATTTATCAAAAATAACGATACAATTTGTTAATTTATTTAGAACAACTAATTTATCGACAACTTGTTAATTTATTTACAACAACTAATTAAACAAAACACACATTAAAAAAATAGCTCATTTAGTCACACCAACTAATTTGTTTACAATTAATCAAAATAATTAACTAATTTATCTACAACAACTAATTAATTACAACATACATTACAAGATACAAAATTACATTACAAACTAATTTGTTAATTATTTACAAAACCTACATTTAATTAACTAATTTATTTATAATTTATCAAACAAATTAACTACATTACGGACTAAAAATAAAAAAACACACCAGAGGAGAAGAGAACGGATGTTGGTGGTTGCTGGTGACTGATGTAAAATGAGTGTGGTATTAGAGAAGAGAAGAAGAGAAAGAGGTGAATGAAGGGGAAGGAGAAGAGAAGTGTCGCAAAAAAGAGAAGAGGAGAGAAGAAAGGGTTTCGATGAAAAAAATACGGTTCATAATCTAAGAATTCGAGGAGTAATTTTAGATCCACTATTCTAGTGATTTTCCCTCATTTTTTTATTTCAGTGTCTTTGAGAAAATCTTCTAATTTCTAATCTTCCGACCTCTCTCCTGTCCCCCACCATATTTTATTTTTTTTTCTTTTCTTATTTTGTCTTTTTTTAAATACTTCTTTATTTCTCTTCCAACAACATCTATCTTCTTCATTTTTCTTTTTTTTTTATGTTCTTTCTTTTTCCTATCTTCTCTCCGACGAGATTGTTAGAAATGACGAGAAAAATATCAAAGACGAAGATAATGTTTGAAGTGACCACAGATCTGATGAAGAAGTGATGACAGATCTGAGAACGAAGGCGAAAGACAACAAACGACGAATCAAAAGCTTCCTCTATGAGACCTTAAAACTGTTTTTGACTTTTTTCGTAGTCACCACAATTGTTTTTTCACAAAAGAATGAAAGAGAAGGAGAAATATGAAAATATAGACGTCCATCTATTATAAACACTTGTTTCAGTAGTACGGACACATTTTTCAACTAGTATGAACACATGTTTTATTTAGTATGCATCTCATGCATTCTGTACAAAATAAATTTGAAATAGCTAGTATGAACAACTCTTTCAACTAGTCTGAACACATGTTTTATTTAATCTGCACCGCATGCATTATGTGCAAAACAGACTTGAAACAACTAGTATGAAAATATTTTTTTTAACTAGTATAAACACTTGTTTTATTTAATCTGAACATTTGTTTTATTTAATCTGTACTTATGTATTATGTGCAAAACAAACTTGAAACATCTAGTATGAATATCTCTTTCAACTAATCTGAACACATATTTTATTTAGTCTGCATCACATGCATGTCGTGCAAAACAAACTTGAAACAGTGTAAAAACATATTTAAAACATTTAGTATAAACATCTCTTTCAACTAGTTCGAACACATGTTTTATTTAGTCGAAACTCTTGTTTATTTAATATGCACTTCATGTATTATGTGCAAAACGTTCAGAATAGTACGTAGGACAAACATTCAGAAGAATGTTCGTGGTCTCACTTTTTATTTTTATTTCTTTTCTACTTTTTAATTTTTTTTTTCCAAAAATAGTTAAGAAGACGGTAGTGATGACGGAGAGAGAACTATAGTTGGATCTTTTTTTATTAAAAATTTCGGGGCAAAACTGACAGAAATCAAAACCCCTTAATGATAGTTTCTCCTGTCTCCACTGCTAATAGTCCGTTGCCTCACGCTTTTTTCCCAATTCAGACCTCTCTCTCTCCGCGGCTCCTCCTCAGTTCTCTACATCTCTCTCCTTTTTTTAATCAACCAACCCTTCGCCTCTCTCTTTTGGCTAGACGAAAATGAAGTCTCTAGAAAGCTTCTCTTCTGTCAGGGAAGTTACTTACAGGTATCTCCCTTTCTAGCTATTACAAATAGTCAAAGACTGATCACCGATCTTGGTCCAGTAGGATTAGATTGCTTGAAGCCTTGAACGCTCCAGTATGTTTAGTTCAATTCTTTTCTAGTTACCTGGAGTCAAGAGTGAAAGATCTAAAAGTCTGTGTGTTATTAATTCTAATTTTTAGCAAGTGGTGATTGGACCTTGATTCCTTTAACCTGGTGCTGGTGATGTCTTTCAGTGAAAATAGTGATTGTGAAATCGATATGATATGCAGCAATTCCTGATCCGTT
>CAXKVX010004320.1:0-24683 GCA_964058865.1 Eleocharis quinqueflora
CATTGTAAAACCGAAATCAATTTATATATTGCCATGTTACTGACAAAGAACAAATAGTCGAGCTGCTGTAATCACCATGTTCAGTACAGCCCGCAGAACAGCATGCCAATTCTGCTATTACCTTATCACTTTATGTGGATGTATAATTGTATATGGTATATTCTCAAACACAAAAAATAAAATAATAAATGACAAAACTCAGTGCATCCTAGTATCCTACGCCTGGGAGACATTGGAAACACCAAGAGAAGGCCATTTTTTTGGTCAAGTTTCGCATATTGAAAGTGTTATGCTGTCATACTGAAGGAGAAAATTGGAAATGGAATTGTTATTATTTTCACATATCTCATATAGTTTCTAAATTAACTCATATTAAAAAAAGTAAAAGTAACCTCTGTAAGATCAGTTAAAAGATTGACGATTTGAATAGTCATGTTATGTTTGAGTTGTGCTTAATTTTACAGTTCAGTTTTATATGCAAGCAGTGTGAGAAATTTTGGCCATTAACTGGTAGGTGATGGAACTTCAGGAAAAGAAAGAAAATGCTTACAAGTTTCAGAATACAAGAAACATCCAAAAGTAAACAAGGAGAGAAACAACATATATATTTATTGAAGTTACATGGGATAACATATAGTTACTAATACACTCCTCTGTCATGTTCTTCTTATATACAAATTTTTTTTTTCTACAGATTACTTTCATCAAAAAGGAGATAAAATCGTGGTACAAAGATGTTACCAGAATACTTGTATTACTGCACCAAAAGATTATTCACAGTGCTGTTGATGTTGTTCGTTCTAAGCAGATCCTATTAAAAAATTCTATGTTTTAAAATCCAATTGCTTAAAGCACCAAATAATAAATATAACAGCTTTCCCATAGTAATGAGAATAATGATGATAATTTGATCGTATGTAGAACTGTTATAGTGTTCTAACTTCAAAAACTGTAGTATATTCAGTTATAAAAAAATGGTATATCAAAACTCTAGGTAACACAAGATGAAAGATCATGTAATTTAATCTAGGTTCCATTAAAGTATTTTAGTTATGAAATGAGATAATGACATACCTGAATAATTAACTCATCAGGGATGTGAGGCAAAATATCTCTCACTCTGGCAACCATTGGAAGAATCTCTGATCTAGTCCGATTTAACATGGCAGGGTTACCTCTGAACCTTAGACCAAGGGCATTTGGGTCATATCTCAATGTAGAACTTGAAGCAGAAGTTTCGCCACTGCTGTGTCGAAAGCCATTGCTTGATGATGCAAGTTGACGCATCATCATCTGAACCCCGCTAATACCTAGAGACCTCAAAGGGTTACCAGATGATGAGCTGGCACTGTCTGTAGTAGGGTTCGACCAAGGTGGAACCCACCCAGGATCAAGACCAACTCCTCTGCAATACATGGCATGAGACAACAAAATATAAATACTAAGATCCGATGGATAACTCCAATAGTCTCAACTAACGGAGAGAATCCAAAACTGAAGATATAGGGAGATGCACCTCCAAACCCCATCAGAACGATTTTGTTGCTGAACTGAAGGAAACGGCACACCTGGCAATGCTAAATCAGTTGCAGCTTCTTGCCTAGTTGAGCTGGCACCCCTTTGAGGATTCACTACAAAAAGAGGCCTCCGACAGGTGGGACAAGAATATACTTCAGTAAAGCCTTGATCCATCCTGAAATGTAGTAAGGATGTTCAAAGACAAGGATCCACGCAATTTACTCCAAAGACCAAATAAAAAATTTAACAAGAAGATTCAAAAATCAATCAGCTGTACCAAGATCTTAAGCATGCAAGATGGAAGAGGTGGTTGCAAGGAAGCTTCTTAGCCCGAGACATTGGTCCCTTTAAAATGAGAAAAAAATTAAATTTACTATATTAGAGTACTGTGATATTTAAGAAATAGGATCAAATCTTGAATCAAAAAGATAAAGATACAGAAATAATTACTCGGCAGATAGCACATTCATCATTAAATGCGCAGATTTCTTCGTAAGAGGCATCAGAAAGAGACCCATCAAGTGAACTTAACGCTCTGCATAGCTTGACGTATGCCTTGACTCTCTTGAAAATTGCGAATAGTAGAGCCTATTTTATGTCAAAAGCAAGATAAAGAATCCTTAGAGAATTGAAAAGATAAGGACGGTTTGAATGGAGTAAAAGGGAAAGCAGTTGAAATATCTTCTTCATACTGACACGCATGTTCATGATAAGGAAGACATCAACCAAATGAAAAGACATGCCGCGAAGATAACAAATAGTCAAGTAATGACCTAGCCCCATTAAAAAAGCAGCTATGTCTAACAGAAAGCCACAGTTTCTGACAAGAAAACCCCTACACTCGGAGATAGAACCTGAAACAAATAATGCACCACATTGGTAAAGCAGCAATGTTTACAATCAAAGTTCGCTTCAAATTTTTTTAGAAAATCTGAAAATGAAATGTTCCTTTCATAACACTAGCACCTAAAGAGCAACCAAATTGGCCCAGAACCTGTCTTTGTTTTACCAACTACTCCATATAAAGAGAGAAGGATTAATAAAACAAACAGAAATGTACCTTTTGATAACCAGTCAGTTATACCTTGATTGCTTCCCTTACAACCCAAGACTTTCAAAAAGGAAACCAAAATGCCTCCTGACCCCTTTGTTAGAACTGCAACAATTAATCACTGCTCATCCTTCCTTTTAGCAATTTGATTAGATGGATAGATTTATGTACAAAATTTCTTACCTGATAGTTTTTTACATATTCTATGGAGATCAAAGCAATCATCACCCTGGTCCATCAAGTGTTGTCGCCAGATTTCGAATAACTGAAATCCATAGACCATAATAGCCTGCAAAATACAAAGTAAAAGACAAAAATATAAAACACTGCCAAATATATTTGGCTGATTGTACAACTAAATCACCCCAAGAAATTCAATTGCTTCCGACCACAATAAATGTCACCACAGCACCATTACCAGTGCGAATACTTTAGATTTAATTGCTTACAGTTACAAATAGTACTGATGTGACCTTGTATTCATGAGATGCTTCTTTTTTCTTTTCCTTTCTAAATGCCAGTTTATTCATAATACATGTACTCAACCAGTAAGAGTTATAATACTGAATTTACTTGAGGTTAAGAAACCCAGACAAAAAATTACCTGCAGCGTCTCAAAGGCAATACTGAGGGGTTCAAAAAATAACAGCAGAAACAAGCTAGAACTGTATGATTTGTATATCTCGAAACAGATCTTCATCCTGTAAAAGTTCAATATAGTAGCGTTTACTATATGATTTGTTGAACTGTGTTATTTTAATATTCTATATAACAATTTCAATTACATGTCTATGACATGTATATACCATAAAGAAGAACAAATTATCACCTACTACGATTTAGCCTAATTCAGCAACTAATCCAGGAATGAAACAAAATTACAACTGAAGCGTAACTCTTGTGCTCATCCTAGCACTGACAATTACCGTTGGTACCCAAAACAAGTTGAGCCGAGGACCTACATTTATCGTCAATTCACTCAACCAAACACCCAGTATAAACAAGGACACTCAAAAAAAACAATTTTTACTGCTACAGCAGTGTATCCCAGAGTAAATTTCTTCCAAAATTATGCACCATGATATGCACAAATTTTACCAGGAAATATTACCATAGAAGATCAGCACCTAAAACCAGGGATAAAGCTGAATAAACACGTAGATACTTCAACGGCGTCACACTAGGCAAGGCATTTAATCTTTCTAGTCGATCTCTTGCCAATGACTCAAAAATCTACAGTTAAGCCAGAAACCTTGTAAATATTTTATAAATAAAGTAAAGCATCAGAAGTTCGAGAACTTTTATATCAAAACAGCTTTTGGTACCTTCAAGGAACAAACTATGATAAGCCACGATGACCACAAGAAGACTTGTGAAGTATTTGATGGCACAACCAAAGGAAGTGGAGCACCCTGCATTAAACAATAACTTCTTGAAGATTTTTCTGAGTAAACTTTTGCATATTGAGTTTTCAGGCATAAGATGTTAACCAGCAGCCCACTACTGTTCTGAAGGAAGTCAACATTGTCAGGGTCAGAGGAGAAAGGGAAGAGTAGTTTAAACACACAATAAAATTTTGTTCAATCTGATAAAATACGAGTGTAAATTGTCTGAAGAAGTTGGAGTCCAGACATTTTGTTATTGTTTGTTCTAAGATAGGCAAGAAGGCTAACTGGACGAAATTCAACAAATCTGTTAACGGTTGCATCCTGCCCTTTTCTTCATTTAGCTCAGTAATTGTAAGAAAGAGGTTGAAATCTTTAGGGAACTAGTCTCTCTTGTGAGTTTTGACCAGCTATATCAATAGCTGAACCTCGTACCACTCTGTTCAAGTAATTATTGAAAATGCTATTTCTCTTTTATCCACAGTTTTTGTTTTTATCTTTTGAGGTACAACTAACGAACACTGGTACAACCAAAATAACTGAATTTCCATTAGTGTCATAATCCACAACAAAGCATAATTCCAAGATCTAAACAACTCATTATCTTTTGTAAAGATACCCTGCTATGGTTGAAACAAGCAAGCTTCTAATATAAAATTCCATCACACCAGGAGCTACTTCTGAACCAAAAACATGGCTGACAACTTAATAAGAACTCTTTTCTATTCCATTGTAATTTTCCTGTCTTTTCTTTCTTTTGAGGATTTTGGTTTTCATATTTATATAATTGAACGATACAATACTTATATTTGTTCTGGAAACAGTGTAATTTGACACTTCACCCTCAAGAAAAGACAAAAAACTTTGCTTCTTTTTTTAGAAAGCATGGTGTTATATACCACCATTTTATATTACAGACGGAAGCAATGACATAGCACACAACAAAAGCATTTTGTGTAACAATGAGATGACAAAAAATGCAGCATACGCAAAAATATGATTACAATATGAAAAATAGTTTATGTCTGAAAGATCCGCTCAACAGTAAGCAAAACAAAACCAGCATTCAGTGATTATTCCCAATACCTAGATCATCTCTGAGGACATTTTCAACGAATTTTGCAGAGAGTGTGGCCATTGGTGAATCTACCACTAGCAGTGCACTAGAAACTTTTTTTTTTGCTAAGAGTTCGACCATTCGCCTAACAGTTTCAGAAATTTATACGGTAGTAAGCCTAAATTGTCTTGTTTAATATGTCCAAAATTGTCTTTATTAATATGTATAGATTGGGCACTTCACTAGTTGAATCAAGGCATATTTCGTTCCATAAAATTTTATTTTTTGTCAGCCTCCATTATGTATGTGACCTAATTTTTAACTACAGGATTTCTGTTGGATGAACTTACAACACTTTGGTAGTTAATAACTTAATATAAATCCAAATATGCTTCCTTCAAAAGCATCAATCAACAATCTCATCCTCTCTTCATGGATAACCAGTAATTTTTGTACTTCTGACAGTTTACATGCAATATGCCTCGCATGTTACAATTATAGCATCTCATGCAGTGGACAATTAATACTATCTTTCTGCTTGAGGGTTTACCAAATCACCTAATAGTATGTATTATAGCAATTCATGCAGTATGGTTGGAATGGATTTTCATTCCAATTTGATCAGAACTGATGTTTAAAGTTCAATTAAACCTCACAGCAATCACATAATAACTGAATTAGAAAAGAAGAACAAAAGGATTGAAAATTGAATTCAACTGGTACTAAAACTACTGTCAGTTCTTAAGGGTGTGAATTTGATAACATTCAGACCAGCAAAAAATGACATGATTTATGCATAGTAGTAACAAGTAAAGATAATAACCTTGTAAATTAAATAGTTGACACATCGTTCCAGAACGTTTCTCGTCTCTGATTCATATAGCTTCTGGAAGAAAATGCTCTGTTACAAAAGGATAAACAAAACCTATATTAGGACACGTTGAAGCTCCATTTAGGACTGTTATACAGAGTTCAGACAGATATTACTATACAATTTCCACTAAACTGAAAAGCACGAAAAGGAAAATTATAACCCTATATGGGTTAAACAAACTAGAGTATCTCTACAATCAATTTAAATGCATAACTAAGTTCACTAAGAAATTTGAGCAACCACGAAATTCACCTTGAGGCATAGAAGAACCAGCAATATGACATTAAGTGCAAAATTAACCAAAAGTATGAGGGTAAAATTTGATTGTAATAGAATTCCAATCCATTCCTTGTCAATTGGAAACCCATCAGACTTGATCTGATCAGTGTACGTGCTCGACCACCACTGCAACCCGACGAAGCTCAGAATCGTCGACACAACCGAACAATATAGATAATTAACCTCCATGGATAGCTAAAGTTAACCAGAGTTACTTCATACCCATTTGTAGTAATTTAATCCAGATTACGTGAGAGGTATTAAGGGAAAGAAATGCCAAAATTGATTCCAAATCGGACCCGATCGATAGAGAAAAAGAAACACTTAAAAGGATTAAAAAAATCTAAGGACGCTTCTTCGATTGCGTCAAAACAAGGGTTTGAGACTCTCTCTCTCTCTCTCTCTCTCTCTCTCTCGCTCGCTCGCTCGCTCTCGGCCTCTGTACCCTTGGCAATGGAAGGTAGAAAAGGCAACGCGGAAAAGGGAAGACAAGAAAGATTAAGTGCGATGTTTGTATCAACTAATATATAAAGTTCTTATGTAACCAACTCTCTGGTTTCTGTACAGAAAATTCATATATTTTGGGACGACAGTGACCCGCTATCAGTGGCGGAGGCCGAACAAAATTGCATTGGTGTCAATTTATTTAAATAAAAAAATCCAAAAGAGATATAATGATTCCAATAACAAAATACTAAATTGAAAAAAATAATGGTGTCACTAATGTAAAGAGTGATAAAATATTTGTGGAGTCAAATTAACAAGTAAATGACATATAATTATATAAACATGAAAATTTTAATACATACTTTACACAAAATCAAAATCCAGTGAGGTCAATTGACCCCACTTTCACATGAATACCTCCGCCTCTGCCCGCTATATTGACTCGATAGCATGTAAACAATAGAAAGTTGTACCCGACAAGATTAAGCTATTTACGAGCCTGAAAGATATGTTAAACCAGTCACTGGGACCCCAAGTCCAAATTCCATAACTAATATAACCGCATGGAAGTATACAGAGTTTCATGACAACTTGGATGTAGGGGATCAGCTCCAGAGGCGTGCGCGATAGTCGTCGATACAAGTGTTGACATGAAAATTGCTAAAAGTACAAGTCAAATTTAATCATCTCTGATGGTCGCCGTTTATTTTATTTTTTCCTTAAAGCTTATCTGTTCTGTTCCGATCTATAAATGAAATTGTAAGGGCCGTCAATTTCAATCAGGACGTACGATTTGAAATGGAAGGATATGATCGACTTGGTTTGAGTTTTTTTTTACAAGAAAATATGTCACTTGTTTTGCTTTTCCAATTCAAACTTCTAATCATGACAAAAAAAAATAAAAATATTTTGGATTCCAATCTGCTGTTCGTATTAGAGGCGAGTAGAATCGTGCTTACTTCGATCCGATCGTCACGAATCGATCGACCGCTATGAACGACAGTGATTTGATTTCCAAATCGAAGCAAGTAGGAGACGAGAAGAAATTATACGAGCAGCAGATTTGATTTCCATTATTTTAATCAGGAGCGGTGTTGGGATTTTTTGAATTGTTAGATATTCCTTGATACGCTCGGCAGCCATCTTTCTACATCTGCATTTGGGTTGGTATTTCCAACTAAACTCGTCAAAACACGCAAAAATTTGAGAAAATTAAAGTCAAGCCAAGGTGAATTATTCTTTTCTCAAGAACTATTCCTCCTCTCACCAAGCACATACCATGTAATTCATTTATGATTTTTTTGTGTTGAGAATGGAAACCTCCAAATTAAATCATCAAACTCGTTCCGAACATATTTAATTTTCATTAAAGATCTTGGCCTTAGAGAAAATGATACATAAAGGACTTTAAAATTAAATTCCATCAAATGCATACATAGTATGCTATTAGGAGCGGTGGCTCGGTGTTGTAAAATGCGGTCACATGATCGCCTATGTGGTCCGCTTATGCGGTCTGCTTATGCTTATGAAATATGAGGCCACATATGAAAATAGTATGTGCTCGCATATTCAACATAGCTTTATATTTTTTTTTCATCATATCTTAGTAACAAAATTAATATATTACATAATTTTTATTTACCAAATTTAAAATTATATTAGCATCTCATCTATTTTTATTTTAATTAAAAAATATTTTTAGTTTATATATTTTTAAGATGTTTTAAAATACATCTCGACATGTATCATTCGCACGCTAAACTGCATTCGTATTTGTGTATTGCATATGTATTATGTAGTGGTTGAACCGCATATATATTGAAATCCGAATTTTACAACATTAATCAGGAATGACTAAATTTTTATCATCATTTTATTTGTAGAAGCTTATTTAGTGTTTTTCTAGAAGCTTATTAGATCTCTAAGCAGTGTTCTAAAAAGTGAAAATTAGATATTTGACACCTCAAAACCTTTAAATTTAGAAATTTGCTACCTCATAGATTATTTTAGAAATGTTGCCACCCTAAAACTTAATTATTGATTTTTTTTCGTGAATAGAGAAATCTTGTTTTAAATATGAATTAAGAATATTGTGTTGGAATTGAGACGTCAATTCTAATAAATAACATTTGAACTACGTGTTATATGATTACTACATATCACATACTGTCACCTAATATTACGAGGAGTAATATATGGATATGCCAAATAATGTGATTAACTGATATACAATGACATTATACGTATTTCACTAAGATTTGGGGCACAGATGCATATAGAATTTAAGTAAATTGATTATAATTGTTAATGGATCAATTATGATTAATTAAACTATATATTGTTGTTAATGTAAAGTCAGAAATATTATTTGGGCTAAACCCAACTCAAATTGAATCAAAGCCCAAATAAAACAGCACAAACGCAAGTCTATTGCGGTCACAAGAAGATCATTTACGGACGCAATGAATATAGGAAGATTTGGCAATAATCTTCTGAATTTTCAGAAGATTTATTTGTTGGACTTAATTTGGTGCAATTCAATTAGAGTTTGAGCCAAAATATCAAAATCCCTAAATTATGACAATCAATTGCAACAATTCACAAAAACCTCTGTGCTACGTGTTCGAAATTAAATAAAAGAGTGCAGGAGCGGTACTTACCTTTCACCCCTACGGTTTCCCTTGTACGCATATCCTTTCAACGGAGTCCCTCTAGCGACGGAAGTGCGAAAGCGTGACATGGTGTGCTAGCGATTTCATCCACGTATATTTTGGTGCCTTTCTTTTCTCCAAAGTCACGAACGGAATAATGGAGTATATATTTAGTGGAATAAGATAAGTGGTTATGCATAGAACATGTGCCCTATGTCGATAATCGGAAATTTTTCTGTTCAACCAACCGTTTTAAATGGGTGGAGACCCAGCGCTATTTATAGAGGCATTAGTTTATCTTGGAAAGATGCCAAATTAATTATCAAATATTCATCAAATATTTCAAATTATATTCTCTCCAATTCTTTTTCAAATTCTAATAATCACTTCTGTAAAATATTTCTACGAATTTGATATGATAGCTATAATATTCAATCAAAAAACATAACGGTAAATCTAGACAGTCAAAATCTGTCTTGCAATAGGTCTCTTGCGACCGTAATATACTTGGCTTCCAGACTTGGTAGAAAATCTGCCAAGTCTCTTACGGCAAAATCAATGCTAGAAGCAACACATTTAACAACACAAGTTTTTTTTATTCCAAAACACCCAACGGCTTATAGAAAAATTATTGCGAGAAGCAATACATCTATTTGGGCTTATTTTGGGTCTATGTGTCATTAATTGAGTCTCTTATTTGAGGTGGAGTTTGCTTATCGATAAAAGATTTATTTTTCAATATACAACCTTGATCAGATTGTGAACATGATCAGAACGAAGGTTCTAAATCATATCATCACTGATCTTCACTTGAATTAGAATAAAACGAGCGAAGGCCCAAGAATTTATTCTAATTCATGTCTCTTTTTTCGAAAAAAATGATTAATAGACTTAAGATTTATTTTCTGATATATAACCTTGGCCAGATTGTCAACATGATTTGAACGAAGGTCCTGAAAATCATATTCTCACTAGTCTTGACTTGAATTAGAATAAAAAGCTGATCGAAGGCCCATAATGTATTCTAATTCATGTCTCCCTTTTCGAAAAAAACATTTAATAGATTCTAATAAAATCCCGAGATTATTTTCCGATATGAAACCTTGACCAGATTGATAACATGATCAGAACGAAGGTCTTAAATCATATTTTCACCAATTAGAATAAAAAAGTCGAGCGAAGGCCCAGGATTTATTCTAATGAATGTCTTTTTTTTCGAAAATAATTTATGGACTTTATTAAAATCTTCAATCTTTAAAAATCTTGTCTTTAAAGTCTAAAATCTTATCTTTTATCATATCTATCCCACAAATTCTACATCCTCAAAAAATATAATGTCTCAATTATTTATCTAGGTTTGTAATAATGTCTTTGAAGCAATTTATTCAAATGACAATTTATATTTCTTATATTCAATTTGAACATCTTTAATAATTAATGATTATTAAAGAGTCTAACTTTAACTCAAATTTCTTAAATATTCAAATATACATTCAAATCATTTATGATTTAAGCAAGTTGCATTTAGTGAATATACATCACCTTATGCTGCAGTACTTTTAAACTTATTATTATAGATTTTATATGTAACTATAATTGAATCATTATATTATCTTTTATTGTGAGTAAAATTCGACAATGTAAATGTCACAAATTCAGACAAGCGGAAATACTTACCACTATACTACACCAACACTGTCTACACATCATAGAAAAATTGGTGCAGCTCGTACCAGTACGCATCACAACACAACTAATCCTAGCACAATTCAAGCACTTCAAGTCTTCAACATGGGTGCACATTAATTGCACCATCACAATTCAAGCAGCATGAAGCGTGTACAAGCTTCAATCAATCGTTACAAAAATTAAATAGCTCAACTACTGCACAGGTGACAAGCAACGACCTATCACAATTCAATTTTCTTTCATGCGCTTTATCCAATACTGATCAGTACTGCATAAATCACTAATATCACTACCAATCGAAAACAAAAAAAACACAATTAAAGCACAGTGAGCACAGAGCTAACCAACTCTCTCACTGAATCCATACAATAGCACTTCAGAGTGTTGGATCAGATAAGAAAATCCAAACTAACAAACAAGATCAGTGGCGGATCCAGAAATTCATCCAGAAATAAGCACAACTATATATAAAAATAAAAATAAAAATAAATTTCTTTCAAAATATTAAATATCATTAAAAATATGTTTTACATATAAAAACAAATACATATAAAATACAGTAGCACAAACAAAATAAAATCAAAATATCGATAATAAATCGAGTTGACATTTACGAGTCTTCATATTTACGTAAACTGAGCTACTCAGATATTACCCAATGACTACTCAACATAAATGAATTGAGTACTCGCCAGACCACTATTACGTTCCAAAATTTAGTACTCGCCAGCCCACTATCTTTTGTGTCATATTTCAGTTAACAAGGAAACAAATAGCTGAAATGAAATCGTGACACACTGACAATATATATATATATATATATATATAAAGAGAGATAGGCTAGAGTGCTCCATGGAGCAACAAACCACTAATGCTTCACATCGTATCTCCAATTTGAAAAGTCCAACGATCGATCCGAACTGTTGAACATGATCTACAAATTTAAAACTACTTGGAGATTGAATTTTATAATTTTTTTTATTTTTTTTGCTATTTTCTAGAGAGGTATGAAAATCACAACTTTTGTTGGTTTAGAAACCGTTTGATTAGCAACTTTTCTACCTCTTTAAAAAAATAGCAAATAATTTCAAAAAAATATAAAATTCAATATCCAAGTAGATTTTAATATGTAGATGATGTTGAACGGTTCGGATCGGTTGTTGAAATTTTTAATTTGTAAATAATGAATGTAAAGCACGAGCGGTTTGGTGCTCCATAGAGCACCCTAGCCTTTCTCTCTCTCTCTCTCTCTCTCTATATATATATATATACCAGTTCACGCACAAGCACTTTTGATTGGTTAAAAGATCAAAGGACCACGTAATGGGTTTCAAGCAGGGTTAGTATTTAATAAACTGAGATAAGTGAAACAGTGGATTTCTCTGAAAAAATGAGTTTCTCCAATAAAGCAGGGTTGGTATTTTAATAAACTGTGATCGTACCGTGCTAACTCACAGACGAGGTTCCACCTTTTTCGCGTGATAGCAAGGTGATCTGCTATGACCCAGTCGTGGCCTCATCCATGTTTCCACCCATCTGTGCATTAACGTTCGTTAGTGGGTGTGTTGCAGTGACTTCTCCCTCTATTCGGCACAGAAAATCTCCCAAACATGACGTTCCTCAGATTCGACACGATTTTTTTGGTTTTGTCACAGATCGGGAAGACGCGAATGGGCACGCGAAGGCTTTTTTTTGGGTTTGAACTTTTTCTTTCAGTATTGAGTATTGGACTGATTTTCAGGGATAGACACCTTTTTTTTTTTTTAGGAGAGACGCCTATTTAAATTTTTAATAAGCTCTGTTGGATTTATATTTTCAGAGGTAGACACTTGTCTACCCCTGAAAGCCCATAGATCCGCCTCTGAACAAGATACAGTTTAAAACTTATACTGGAACGGTGGCACCCAATAAAACAAAAAGTTTGAGGAGCGCTAATAAAATAAAAAAAACAAAGAGCGATTCAGTCTCCAGTGCAATCATGCACTCACCAGCAGAATAACCATATCACGCACAGAAAACGAACCAAAAATGAAAGGACCTAGCCCCTAGGTTTCGTATCTTACCAACAAATTTTAAGTACCTAATTAGAACTAATAAAGCCGACTTACGAATTCCAACTTTTAACTAGTTATAAAATTTAGAAATGGCAGAATTCCAACTGCAAAACAACAGAATACAAAATATGAACTATACGACAGGAATTTTAAACCTAAATAATGACTTATTGAGTTGTGTAGAAGTTCAAAATAATTAGAAATCAGGACCACATACTGTACCATTGTTTTTGCTATTTGTTCTACTGGGTATTCTTTGTTTTGAGGGATGGGTATGATTTATGGCCAGTACCATGCATGTAGGTAGTGAATATTGGGACCTAGTTGCATGTTTGAACCCCTTGTTTTATGTTGTCTTGTGCGATGTCGATAACTGGTACGAGTGTGCCACTGTGCCAGCACTACCCGGGTTTACCACGTGTACTACGTACGCTTGGATGTTTTCCTTTATTTTCTGACATGGGTAAATGTAGGCTAGGCAACGCCTCTAGACTAGACATTTTTCTGCCTAGGCAGATGGATTAAATTAGGTCCTTCCTTCGTATAAGCTAATAAGGATGCGTTTGGATCATGACATGACTAGTGCAAAAATAGTGTTATCTAGATTAGTGGTGGAAATAGCGGTCACTTTTTGCTATTCTAAATAGTATGAAAATAGTGTTAATTTTGTGCTATATAGAATATAGAAAATGTTGTTTGGATTGCACATTTGAAGTAGTGATCGTGAAAATAATAAAATACTAGATTGTTTTTATTTTTAAGTACCTTTATTTTACAAAAATAATAAAGTTTGTAATATAATTAAATAATATGTCTTATTTTAAAAAATATAATTGTTGGCTCCCTTGTCAACAATAATGTAAAATAATAGTAATAACAATAATGATAATATAAAAACAATAATTACAATACTAATAATAAATTAATAACAATTTATTTATATTGTAATAATAAAAACAACAATAATAATAATGACAATTACAATAATTAATATATTATTAATATAATACTAATAACAATAATACTGATAACAATTGTAATAAAGTAATAATTATAATGACAATAATAATAATAATGACAATAAATAATAATAACAATAATAAATAATTTAATAATGATGATGATAATGATAATAATAATAATAAATGATAATATAATAATTATAATGATGATAATATAATAATAATAACAATAATAATAATAATAATTATAATAATATTGATAATAATTATAAATAATAGTTTCGAGTTTGCTATTTCACTGAACCAACAAATTGAAGGGTTAGCGAAATAGCGCTAACTCATCGATGTTCTCGTTCTTCTATTTTATGTTTAGATCAATAAAACTCGAAAATAGCGATGCTATTATGAGTTAGCGCTATTTTTAGGTGATCAAAACACACTCTAAGAAATTTATACCTTATTCAAAGTTGCTTATATTTTTTTTAATTAGAAAATTTCTTTTAGAAACTGTTTTCCATATAGATGTTGATGAGAATTTTAATACTCTCAAGAATCTTTCTTGAGAAAAAAGAAGAAGAAGAAAATTAGCATTGTTCCTTGACTTGTTGCACAGGAGGGACATGCAGTTAAAAAATAGAAAATGAAAATAGATAAAGACTTGTTGCTTATATTAGATGGGTTCATATATTTTTATTTTGACTTATTTTAGTCACTGAACCTGTTTCCATCATATTAGTAGAGTCCAACTAAATATTCAGCTGGATCTTTTAGCTCGTTTATTCACAATTAAACCATCTATTTATTAAATTTAAATTTAAATACTATTTTTGTCAAAAAAAAAAATTAGGTGGGTCCACTAAGCTTGTCTCCACCCCTGGTTGTAGTACGTATAGTTATGTGTCGTTTGTCCATTGTTGAATGAATTTGATAAGGAACCATGGCAGACTGGCAGTTTTAATATATTTTTTTTTTGGGGGGGGTGGGGGGCATTTTTTTTTTAATCTCTATGTCAAGATACTATGAAAACTAAAGCAATTTTATGAATTTTCAGAAAAAACCATATTTGAATATTTACACCAAAAATAAATAAAAGAGTCGCTTGTAGCAACCCGAGAACATAAATAGTTAATTTTTGAAAGCACAGCCGAACTACTTGGGAGCACTGCGGCCCACATGCAAACATATATTGCGTCAATGAGGCCTGAAAAGAATTCACATGGGCTTGTTAAGCCTAAAATATATTAATTAGTATACGCCGAGTCATCATACATGCGAGTCTAAGGACGCACTCTATGACCAATATTCAAACGTAATAATACAATAAAATAGAAAGAAAGTAAAGCTGGATTACTAATTACATATTAGTAATGCATCAATTTATAAACGAGTTGTTGTAGTATAGTGGTAAGTATTTCTGTCTGTCACGCGGACGAACCCTGGTTCGATCCCCGGAAACGGCGTAAATTTTTTGCTGCAAAAAACAAAATTGCTCCAGCCGTGGCCATATATATTTTTTAATCAGCGAGCATGTTAAATACTTAAATTATAATTCACTGACATGAACTTCGAGTTCGAGACTAGCATAAAATAATTGTAGTGTCTGACAGCAGACTCGATTTCCAAAACAGTTAAAACCATGGAAGTATGTGAAAACCAGAATTACTTGTTACTGTGATACAATTCCTAATCATTATTAAAACATTGCTTAGAGATCTAAGCCTCGAGTTCTTGAACAGAGCAATACAAATAAAAAGTGGTGCAAAGTGCAAACATAGTCACTCTCTCCTTGTACGGCATCAATAGTGCAGCGACCTGTGTATGCATTTGACTGACAATTCATTTTTGTATCGTTTTCTCAAAGCAACCTCTACAGTTTCACGAAGAGGATATTGTATTTTATTTCATCTTAATGTACCATCAATTAGGAAAAAAAAAGATTTAGGGAAAAAAAGAAAAGAATCATACACAGGGCAAACCCTTCAAAAGCTCGAATTAGCAGTAATCCATTGAATCAGTCCCCCAATTCATTTTAGAATGACCACATTTGACCAATTAGGGTTGGTATGATCAAGATCACATCAATTCTTCTTCTGTATTCTAGTAATATAACCCTTATAATATAATAATACTTGGCATTCATCAATAATACTTGGCATTCATCAATGAAAAGATAATTAATAAGGGTATTAGATTGTTTCATCTTTATTATTCTCTAGAGGTGGCAAATCGGGCGGGTCGAGCGGGTTCGGGTTTGGGTCGGGCGGGTCGGGTCAATTTGACTTCAAAAGATTATCGGGTCTAATCAGGTCGGGCCGGGTCGGGTCTCGGGTCATCACTCGTTGGCATTTGTCGGGTTTCGGGTCTTTCGGGTTCGAGTTTAAATTATCTAGTTTCGGGTATTTGTTGGGTTTTGGGTCTTTCGGGTTCGGATAGGGTCGGGTTTCAATTATCATGTTTCGGGTATTTTCGGGTTTCGGGTCGGGCGAGTCGGGTCAGTTTGACTTCAAAAGATTATCGGGTTACAGGTCTGATCAGGTCGGGCTGAGTCGATTCTCGGGTCATCACGCGTTGGCATTTGTCGGGTTTCGGGTCTTTCTGGTTCGAATCGGGTCGGGTTTAAATTATCTAGTTTCAGTACATGCCTTGATTTTGATTCAGCCTTATATCTGGTACAGTACCTGATTTGATAAGTTGATGTCAAGAGTTCATTCTTTTTTTTTGAGAAACGTCAAGAGTTCATTCTAGTCAAAACATGTACTAGTATAATATTAATTGATAGGTTGATATCGGTTTGATAAGGCCAAATAATCTAGCCGGAGTTTATTCTGGTTTGTTAAGTTGATCTCGGGTCTCTGATATGTTGTGTTCGGGTCAAGTCGGGTCATCTCAGATTGCGGGTCATGTCGGGTCGGCAAGTAATGTGATCTCGGGTCATTTTGGGTTTCGGGTCATGTCGGTCCAGGTCGGGTCGGGTACCGGGTCATCTGATCTCGGATCTTTTCGAGTTTCGGGTCATATCAAATCAGGTCGGGTCGGGTATCGGGTCATCTGTTGTCGGGTCTTTTCGGGTTTCGGGTCATATCAAATCAGGTCGGGTCGGGTATCGAATCATCTGTTGTCGGGTCTTTTCGGGTTTCGGATCATATCGAATCAGGTCGGGTCGGGTATCGAATCATCTATTGTCGGATCGAGTTCTGCCACCTCTATTATTCACATGGGTTCAAGTCTAAGACTATTTGGCATGTGGCTAATAGGTCCAAAAGCTGCCTTCCTACAACCAAATTTTGGGCCATAACCATGCACTCACTGTTAGTTGCTTGACCTTTGTCTCTTTGTTGCCGATTGTTCATTGGCTAGGTATGGGCAGGGAACAAAAACTAGTTTACCAGTTTGGCATTCTAAGACAAAAAAAAGAAAACAAAAAACAGAGACAAATACTAAATTAGCTACTACGTTATGTTTTGTTTGGTTCGCAGTTTGGTTTACCTGTTTGGTAATTGTCTGGAGTTGACAAACCGTTTAGCTTAAAATAGCATGCCTGGTCTTATTGTCATTGTCGACTATATATCACTATTCAAATATTTTGTATTTTGCAGTACCTTCTTGGAAGATGTTAGTAGACTGTAGACATGATGCAATATATTAAATGGTTATCCTCCACTATTTTTCAGTATCCACAATGGAAGCATGTGGGAGGATTAGTGTTTTACAAATCTTCTATTTTACATTAAGCTTTTTAATTCATGTTTGCAGTTTGCACATTGCTCCGATGTTTTCATTTTTTTAGAAGAAAAGTTTCCATTTTGATATGAAGCACTTGTGCTTGAGCCTTTGTACCAAATTATCAATACTTATATCTGTCAAACGTGTGAAACGATCACGAAAGATGGTAGTTTCTTTAACCATTTTGTTCAATAAACGATTAAGAAATTTTGTTTTGTTAACTGTTTCGTTAAAAAGAATGATCGAGACAATCAGAATGAATCAAAACGATCGAGACCATCTCCTCTCTCATCACACAAGCAAGTCTGAAACAGGTGATGAACGATTCTAAACATACACAGGAATCAAATTCCTCATCTCCTCTTTCGAGCAATAATTCATCTCACATCTCATTATCTTCTCTCAACATAGCATTTTTCTCTGGAATCAACACAATTCTAACAATAAACAATCACAAACGAAACTACGAAACAAACGATCACGAAGCAATATATTTTTGTTAATTGTTTTGTTATCTGAACGAAATAAAATCCTTTGATCTTAACCATTTTATTTATCACGAAACGAAATGAAAAATGATTAAACGACCATCCAATTACAGTCCTATCAATGCTAGAGCCTTTCAATCCTCATCCAATTAATAGATTCGACATAAGATCGGGTGTTCGGTTCTGCTAAAGTCCGGCACCGTTCAGCACATGCCAATGGACAAAATTAGAGGTGGCCAAATCCGACCCTAGAAACCCGCTCGACCTGACCCGACTTGAACCTGTATTTTGATGAAGCCAAACTACCCCGAATTCGACTTCCAAACTAACCCGAATTCGACTCAATCTGATCTAAGATGACCCATAACCCGAGACGAAGCGATGCATGAGCGACTAGAGCCCGACAACGCGAGACGACCCGTAATCCAAGATGTTGCGACACATGAGGACCAAAGCCCAACATTACCCGACCTGAGACGATCTGTAACTCGAGATGGAGCGACACATGAGGACCCGAGCCCGACTTGACCTGATAAAACTTATAAATCGATCTAATCTTATATTGCCTACATCATAATCTAATTTTACTAACAAATTAACATCAGAGAAAGTCAAGATTTAATAACACAATTCAATAATGCGTCATAATCTTGTCCATTGAACTTATATCTCAAAATAATACTCGAAAGTTGTCGGTGCAACCTGACCCGAATCTAACTCAACTTGGCCCGACCTGAACCAACCCAAGACCCAGAAGTTGTCGATGCAGCCCGACCCGAAACCCGACTCGACATGTTACCCGAAAAAGATCGACGCGACCCGACCTGAAATTCGAATTGATCTCACTCGATCCAACCCATGACCCGGAAGTTGTCGACACTTGACGACCTAAAACTCGGTCCGACCCGAGTCGACCCAAACTCGGTCCGACCCGAGTCGACCCAAACTCGTCCGACCCATCCGACTTGCCACCTCTAGCGAAAATATATTCATGAGAAACTTAGATGTAGGTTGGACGGCTCATCTTTCTCGCAATGCAGCCTGGAGATCCGCATTTTTCTCGCGAGTGATTTCAGGGACGGATTCAAAATTTTCGTTAAGAAGGGGCAAGATTTATATTTTTTTCCAGGAAGGACAAAATGATGCACATTTTTAAATATACATGATTAATTTGCAAAAAAAAAATTAACAAATCATATAAATACACAAAAAATTCCAAAAAGAGCACTGCTCTGGCCTTTACTATATCCGCTCCTGAGTGAATTCAAATTATGTAGAATACCACAGCTAAAAAATGACCAAAGCATTTTTTCTTACAATTTATTGTTTTCTTGTTTGTACAATATCGTACAATACTGATCGATTTCAGAGAATACTTATTTCATCAAATGCGGAATAAAAAATGTAGCCCTTTCATTGTACTGAGTCCAATCTTCATTAAAATCATAATTAAGTCCAACAAAATTCGCTGATAAAATCATAAAATAACATTAAAAAATTATTCAAGAAGTATAATTAAACATAATTTATAAATAAGATAACAGTTAGGAGGTTGGTCGTACTTTTGACGAAATATGGTGAATGTTCAAATGTATCCGAGAGGGATCATTGGGATCACTCTCACGAGAACTGGATCCGTCAGAGAAAGAAGATTTAGACTTCATAAAACTATTTCAAAACAAGACAATAAGGTAACCATTAATGGCGTCCCCAAAACTATGATAAAAAAATGGATTCAGAACAAGCAAAAAGGGAGGACATTAGACTAACCTGGAAGAAGTAGAGGCAGAGAAACGATGAGCTTCATGTGAACTTCAAGTTCTCTCTGAACTCCTCTATAAGCTACAACGATGGAGGAACGATAATTCTGATAAAAACAAAGGCAACAAAAGAAGAAGACACGAGACGTCGTACTTATAAGAACTACGAAAAAAGATCTGAAGTGATAATATAAAAAAGATGAAAGGGCTCACCTGAAAAATCACGCATTTTCATCATTACAACGAAGAAAAAGCAACAAAAAATGAGGAGTCCAGTGATTGCATGAATTATAGATCATTGTTACAAAACGAAGAGTCGCGAATACGTCCTTTCCGTCTTTTCCACTTTTAGGGTAACCAAACCGTTAAACTTCCGAGAAAAAAATTCATATAAAAACATTTCAAAATCCTACAAATGTTCAACCGAGAATTGCTCCAAGAATCGCTCAAACGAAAAGATTCTTCGGCAAATGCTCGAAGGTTAACAAAATTCAAGAGAAGAAGAAAACCTTTCGGGTAATTACTCGAGGGCTCGTCATAACACGAGGACTTACCATGACACGAGGGTATCAAAATTGGGGGAAGAAGAAAACCTTTCGCATAATCACTCGAGGACTCACCATAACACTAGAGCTCTCTATAACACGAAAGTATCAAGATTTAAGCCTTATGCCAAAGCTTGCAAGTAGTAAACAAACATCTGCGAAGACTTTTGTATTTAATATATTCGGACGAAGCACTTAATCCTTAAAACTTCTATACACTTATTGGCTATAGAACCTTGAGGGATGATGATACGGTCCCACTTCATGAGTCTTCAGCCTTCGGTTGGGATAGCCTAGCAGGCCCAATAATAAAGCCCAGATACTTAAAGAGAATCTTGGCCCGACGATCAGCTATCTCAGAACATAGACATTAATTATACCCGAAGCTGTGGAGGACTTCTTGAAGAAAACTGAAGGATCCCGGTCGATAGCAGTGATTACTTCCTGAGACAACGGTTGTATATAATCATCAATATTGTAATTATTTCGTCATATATTGTCCTTAATTACCACCCACTATCAAGAGACTATATTTATCTTCTCCCTCCATTGTAATAGACTGAACCATTGATACTCAGATTTATTCTTATAATAATAAATTTCGAATTTCCATATTTATATGAACTTATAGATACTTTACTTGAAATTCGATCATATTTTATTTCCAAAATGATAGTACTATTTGGACACGTATCATAATTCAAATTGAATCTACACATCCCTAAATCAATTTAAGTATATACTGCAGACGACACCATAATATTTGTGCAAGCTGATGGAAACATGATGCAAGCTATTAAATGGCTTTTTATAGGATTTGAGGCAGTGACATGAATGAAAGTAAATTTTGATAAATGTGAATTATATCCTTTAAATCTAGATAACAATACAGGGGTTACATTGGCTGAAATATTTGGGTGTAAGGTTGCAAAATGGCCAATGAAATATTTGGGAGTGCCATTCATTGGAGAAAAATAAGTTTGAGAGAGTGGGACCCAATGATAGATAGATGCCAAAACAAACTTCAGGGTTGGAAAGGGACAATGCTGTCTATGGGGGGCAAGATCACCTTGATCAACAGTGTTATGACTTCTATCCCCTTGTTCTTGCTAAGTATATATAAAATACCAGTAAAAATTGTAAAAGATTTTGACAAAATTAGGAAAAAATTCTTGTGGGACTCACGAGGGCAAAAGAAGCTACATTTAGCTAGCTGGGAGGATATTTGCAGACCTAAACATTTTGGAGGGTTAGGGATCTTAGACATTCAAACCATGAATATTGCCCTTTTGAGTAAATGGGCTTGGAGGTACAATGATCCCCTGTGTGATGGGTGGTGGAAAGAAATCATAAAATTAAAATATCAAAGATCAAATAATCCAACTAACTGGTCTGAATTTTGGAAAAATATCCAAAAACTGTTGGATATGATTCAAATTAATAGGTACATGAGACTAGGGGATGGAAAACATACCTTCTTTTGGATGACATTGCTTTAAACATAGCTTATCCTTCTAATGTGTGTGTCAATACTAATATAACTGTGCATGAACTAGCACAACATGGGTTTGGCATCATTAAATTTAGAAGGAATTTATCAGAGGTGCAGAGAGAACCAAGGGCGGATGCATGTGTATCCAGGGGGGGCAAGCGCCCCCCCCTGGAAATTTTTTTTTGCAAAATAATCTAGTGTATTTGTGCGATTTGTCAATTTTTTTTGCGAAATAACCATGTATATTTGAAAATCTGTGTAATTTTGCTCCCCCTGAAAAAAAATTATAAATCTTGCCCCCCCCCCCCCTGACGAAAATCCTGGATCCGCCCCTGGAGAGAACAATTTATACAGATGCAGTACATGGTAATTGATAGGTACCGATTTTGTGAGGAGAGGGATAAGGCCTATTGGCAAGATATAAAAAATTTCACTACTGGTGATATGTATAAGTGGCTATCAGATAAAGGGGTTAGGCACCATTTTTGGAACTTTATATGGTCAATTCCCATACCTTTGAAGATTAAAATATTTCTCTGGTTAGTAATCAAGGATAAAACACTAGTAAGGGCTAATCTGGCCAAAAGAGGATGGAAATGTGACATTTCATGCTTATTCTGTAACCAAGTTGAATCCATCGATCATATTTTCTTTAGATGTTTTAATATGCAACAGATTTGGAGATGGATATTTGAGAAGATGAGTAGGGGCCCTGCAAATTTGTATGAATTATACATTTGTATTAGAGATTATGATTTAAGAATTTTAGGAGTAGTTTCAGCAGCAGCAATGTGGCTGACCTGGCTCGATAGAAACAATTGTTTATTCAACAATAAACACCAAAATTCAGTACATACATCGTGTATCAAAATTAAACAATTGGTGTTATATTGGTCAGGAGTTATGCATAGGGATTGGCAGGAAGAAATAGGAAGATGGTTGCTCAAGAAGAACAATGGAGTGGGCTTGATTGAAGAACTAGCACAATGGATACCAGAGGAAGTGAACAAGGAGCTGTCGTTAGCCCAAGAGGGATGTGGAGCTGCAGACAGAGAAAACTTGAAGAGGGGTCCCAAGGAATTATAAGAGTAGATATGAAACTCAAAAGTGATTCATTTAACATAGAAGATAATGGTCCCATTAAGCTGTTAAGATGTAAATTTTCAATTGAGGTCAGTTGTTATTTTTGCTGGTATAAACATAGGGGGCTAAGCTTGATTCATGTTTGGATCAGCTTGGCTGTATCGTTGTTTTGGAGTTATGTGTAGTTAAGTAGTAAGTTTTGTTTTTAGGGAGCGTCCCAGACGCAAAAAAAAAAGGGGGGGGGGGGTCATGATGGATCAGATATATTGGTTGCTGGTAGGCCAACTGATTGAATGGCCATGGATTAGGTTGTCGTAATCTGTAAACACTCTTCGTTTTATTGGTTAAAATGGAGTGGTGGGGTTTTTTCCCGCTTATTTCAAAAAAAAAAATTTAAGTATATACATATTCAAATTAATTGAGTGTAAATTTTGACGAAAAATAATATTTTATTAACAAGATGCTCAAATAGAAAAAAAAGTTTAAGAGTAATTTGAATCAGACTCAATAATTCAGAAAACTAATTGAAGCAAGAAAAAGTTTATAAACAAATTAAACCGAATCTAATAATTCATGAAACTAATTGAACAAAAAGATTAATTAGAAACTCATTAAGCCACATTGAACAATTTATAGACAAAAAAGAGCTTTTCTCATTTTCTCGAGAAAAATGTTTCATTAAAAACTTTAGGAACAAAAACTTAATATATTACTTGTTTAAAAAATATGATCGAACAATACAAATCAGATTAAATAGGAAATTTAGAATTCTGCTCATAAGGAACTTTTATGTCATCCTCTTGAAAACCTCTATATTATCAAACAAATTGGGGGCACTACTTTTTTTTTTTTGGCTGAACAACAGGCGGACTTTTTTACTTTTTGTTGTTTTCAAGTATCTATAGTTGTGTACAGCATAACAGTACATACACCAGATTAGTGTTGGAGGCAACACAGAGAAAACTCAAATAAAAAAAATAAAAAAACACAGAGAAAGCTAGTGAAAAGGAAACAGATATCTCGGGACCTAAATCCAAACGGTCAAATGGAGAGAGAGAGAGGGTGAGGATTCACTGTTTACTGTTTAGAGAATAGAGAACCAAACCTGAAACCTGAAAAGAGAATAGAATAGAGAGACCCAGAAACTTCAATTAGATAGAGAAAACAACTTAACACCCTCTCATCTTCTCTAAGCACAAACATACTCGCTTGAATCGCTTCCAGCCTCCTCCCCTATCTTGGCCATAAATAAACCAGTACTAGAGAGAAAATACAAAAAGGAGAAACCAACAAAACAAGCAAACCCAAAAGCCAGATCTCTCATCCACTCAAACAAGCCAAAGCCTCCTCCACCTACTTTAATTCCCCCCATTTTCTCCTCTCCTTGTCTGTCTCAACTCATTGCATGATTTCCAATTAGATGAAGGGGATGCCCATTCCCTTCACCACTGCTCAGGGGAAGGAGGCCACCTCTCTACACAGAAACCTCCACAAAGGCGCTCCATTTTGGGGCTGTGAACCGACTTCTGTTTTGGACCACTGGAGAAGCCCTAGTCCCAGCCCACCCAACTCCACCACTTCTACACTGGCTGACGCGGTGGCTGTCTCTGACTCCACTACAGCCG